>OY039072.1:28273700-28276200 GCA_955850985.1 Elophila nymphaeata
GTTAGGTTAGGTTAGGTTAGGTTAGGTTAGGTTAGGTTAGGTTAGGTTAGGTTAGGTTAGGTTAGGTTAGGTTAGGTTAGGTTAGGTTAGGTTAGGTTAGGTTAGGTTAGGTTAGGTTAGGTTAGGTTAGGTTAGGTTAGGTTAGGTTAGGTTAGGTTAGGTTAGGTTAGGTTAGGTTAGGTTAGGTTAGGTTAGGTTAGGTTAGGTTAGGTTAGGTTAGGTTAGGTTAGGTTAGGTTAGGTTAGGTTAGGTTAGGTTAGGTTAGGTTAGGTTAGGTTAGGTTAGGTTAGGTTAGGTTAGGTTAGGTTAGGTTAGGTTAGGTTCGGTTAGGTTAGGTTAGGTTAGGTTAGGTTAGGTTAGGTTAGGTTAGGTTAGGTTAGGTTAGGTTAGGTTAGGTTAGGTTAGGTTAGGTTAGGTTAGGTTAGGTTAGGTTAGGTTAGGTTAGGTTAGGTTAGGTTAGGTTAGGTTAGGTTAGGTTAGGTTAGGTTAGGTTAGGTTAGGTTAGGTTAGGTTAGGTTAGGTTAGGTTAGGTTAGGTTAGGTTAGGTTAGGTTAGGTTAGGTTAGGTTAGGTTAGGTTAGGTTAGGTTAGGTTAGGTTAGGTTAGGTTAGGTTAGGTTAGGTTAGGTTAGGTTAGGTTAGGTTAGGTTAGGTTAGGTTAGGTTAGGTTAGGTTAGGTTAGGTTAGGTTAGGTTAGGTTAGGTTAGGTTAGGTTAGGTTAGGTTAGGTTAGGTTAGGTTAGGTTAGGTTAGGTTAGGTTAGGTTAGGTTAGGTTAGGTTAGGTTAGGTTAGGTTAGGTTAGGTTAGGTTAGGTTAGGTTAGGTTAGGTTAGGTTAGGTTAGGTTAGGTTAGGTTAGGTTAGGTTAGGTTAGGTTAGGTTAGGTTAGGTTAGGTTAGGTTAGGTTAGGTTAGGTTAGGTTAGGTTAGGTTAGGTTAGGTTAGGTTAGGTTAGGTTAGGTTAGGTTAGGTTAGGTTAGGTTAGGTTAGGTTAGGTTAGGTTAGGTTAGGTTAGGTTAGGTTAGGTTAGGTTAGGTTAGGTTAGGTTAGGTTAGGTTAGGTTAGGTTAGGTTAGGTTAGGTTAGGTTAGGTTAGGTTAGGTTAGGTTAGGTTAGGTTAGGTTAGGTTAGGTTAGGTTAGGTTAGGTTAGGTTAGGTTAGGTTAGGTTAGGTTAGGTTAGGTTAGGTTAGGTTAGGTTAGGTTAGGTTAGGTTAGGTTAGGTTAGGTTAGGTTAGGTTAGGTTAGGTTAGGTTAGGTTAGGTTAGGTTAGGTTAGGTTAGGTTAGGTTAGGTTAGGTTAGGTTAGGTTAGGTTAGGTTAGGTTAGGTTAGGTTAGGTTAGGTTAGGTTAGGTTAGGTTAGGTTAGGTTAGGTTAGGTTAGGTTAGGTTAGGTTAGGTTAGGTTAGGTTAGGTTAGGTTAGGTTAGGTTAGGTTAGGTTAGGTTAGGTTAGGTTAGGTTAGGTTAGGTTAGGTTAGGTTAGGTTAGGTTAGGTTAGGTTAGGTTAGGTTAGGTTAGGTTAGGTTAGGTTAGGTTAGGTTAGGTTAGGTTAGGTTAGGTTAGGTTAGGTTAGGTTAGGTTAGGTTAGGTTAGGTTAGGTTAGGTTAGGTTAGGTTAGGTTAGGTTAGGTTAGGTTAGGTTAGGTTAGGTTAGGTTAGGTTAGGTTAGGTTAGGTTAGGTTAGGTTAGGTTAGGTTAGGTTAGGTTAGGTTAGGTTAGGTTAGGTTAGGTTAGGTTAGGTTAGGTTAGGTTAGGTTAGGTTAGGTTAGGTTAGGTTAGGTTAGGTTAGGTTAGGTTAGGTTAGGTTAGGTTAGGTTAGGTTAGGTTAGGTTAGGTTAGGTTAGGTTAGGTTAGGTTAGGTTAGGTTAGGTTAGGTTAGGTTAGGTTAGGTTAGGTTAGGTTAGGTTAGGTTAGGTTAGGTTAGGTTAGGTTAGGTTAGGTTAGGTTAGGTTAGGTTAGGTTAGGTTAGGTTAGGTTAGGTTAGGTTAGGTTAGGTTAGGTTAGGTTAGGTTAGGTTAGGTTAGGTTAGGTTAGGTTAGGTTAGGTTAGGTTAGGTTAGGTTAGGTTAGGTTAGGTTAGGTTAGGTTAGGTTAGGTTAGGTTAGGTTAGGTTAGGTTAGGTTAGGTTAGGTTAGGTTAGGTTAGGTTAGGTTAGGTTAGGTTAGGTTAGGTTAGGTTAGGTTAGGTTAGGTTAGGTTAGGTTAGGTTAGGTTAGGTTAGGTTAGGTTAGGTTAGGTTAGGTTAGGTTAGGTTAGGTTAGGTTAGGTTAGGTTAGGTTAGGTTAGGTTAGGTTAGGTTAGGTTAGGTTAGGTTAGGTTAGGTTAGGTTAGGTTAGGTTAGGTTAGGTTAGGTTAGGTTAGGTTAGGTTAGGTTAGGTTAGGTTAGGTTAGGTTAGGTTAGGTTAGGTTAGGTTAGGTTAGGTTAGGTTAGGTTAGGTTAGGTTAGGTTAGGTTAGGTTAGGTTAGGTTAGGTTAGGTTAGGTTAGGTTAGGTTAGGTTAGGTTAGGTTAG
>OY039073.1:6600000-6830300 GCA_955850985.1 Elophila nymphaeata
TAAGTATATAATCTATGTATTGTACAATAAAAAAAATTGTGCTTGGTTTGGTCGTTGGTAGATTGTTTGAAGCCCGCCTAGCTTGCTACGATTTACATAATTTTGCTTCCATCATCACTAAGATAAAAATCTTTAAAATACGTAATTATAAGCGAAGTTCCAGCCCAGGAATTGTCCTAAGTAAGCGACAAGTGCAGCAAAGCGCACGGCACAATGGTGGTTGTAGGCCTGTATGTAGGGTCGTCTGAGTAGGTACCACGTCTTTCCTATTTCGGCCGTGAAACAGTTTGCTGTGTTTCGGATTGAAGGGAAAGGTAGCCAGTCTAATTACTGGACATGGAAGGCCTTTCATCTTAGGCCTCAGGATGACAACGGCACCAAGTGATTTTTCCTTGTTATTGCAGGTGCTTATAGGCGACGGTATCCACTTCACATATTAGAAAGATATGTCTTAGAAGAATCCCCTTACCACAAGAGGGTCTAGCCAAGTGACCAATCGATTGCGCCGAACGCTTAACGAAAAGAATATAATTTATGAAACTGATGTATCACTGAGAAAGCACCATGGCGACCGTCGTGTCAAATGTATAGTCAAAAATTGTCATTCGTTCTATAGAAACCTTAGACAAAGAATCCTGTAGACTGGGCATCAGCGTACACCCTGTAAGGGATAGACTGAGAGTTGACATGACAGTGACAGAAGTGACTGACGTCAACAGAAGAGGCCAGGTTTTTAAAATATTACCCCATTAAATGTTTAAAATATTTTGATTTGCCTTATTTTCAAATGTTTGAAAAAGGTGTGTGCTCTCGTGTTCATCACCTTCTCATGACTGGATGGACGACAATAGGATTTTTGAAGTACGTCGTGGTTGAGTGGTGGGTAAAGCTAGCTAGCACATTAAGCAGTCCGAGTTCAAATTCCTGGGCCCCGATCGCGGTAAATAATTTCAAGTCGAACGCAGATGAAACACAGACGCTGTCAAAGTTACGTTTCTGTTAAGCCCTGTCCGCATAGTAATAAAATATTCGCGCGGAAATAATATCGCGTTCAATTTGAACGCGATATTATTTATCGCTGTGCGGACAGGGCTTAACAGAAACGTAACTTTGACAAAACACAGTTTCATCTGCGTTCGACTTGAAATTATTTACCGCGATCGGGGCCCTGGTAGTAGCAATCTCTCTAGCATCTCTCATATTATGGTCCGGACAATATAGGCTACACTATAACCGACTTTAATAATAGAAAGAGTCGACTTTTCCTTGTAAATTATTAATTTTAGACGATTTCATTCCTTTTAAGTTTTTACACAAACTCATGTTGTGGTTGCTAAGCAACGAGAAAATAATTAGATTAATATTTCCTCGTTGCTTATAGCAACAACAACAAATGTTAAACACTATGGGGTAGGTAATTGCCCATGGTGTTTAACATTAGTTGTTTTCAGTTTTTTCCGAGATTTCAGTTTTTTAACTTAGTTTATTATTTTGATTATCCTCGTGGCGCCCACGAGTATAATCAAAGAAATAAACAATCATAAAAAGATAATCAAATATTTTAAAACCAAAAGATCGACGTCCAGACGCTATGGTATCCCGCTTAACACTCAATTCAAAGTATTTATTGGTTTATAGCGTGGTAAAACGTAAATACAAAGTATAATACGATTTTGGTGGCACTCCTTTTCATGGTATGTATTTACAGCTCGACCATCAGTAGGTGCTTGAATATCCGTGAATATAAATAAATAACGACAACGTTAATTCCAAGAATTTATTGGTTTTTATAGCGCGGTAAAACGTAAATACCTAGTGTGATACGTTTTTGGCGATGTCCTTTTCATGGTATTTACAGATTGACCAGCAGTACGTGCTTGAATATCCATGAATATTATGTGCTGGAAATCTGAAAAATTAACATAACTTAAATCTTTGTATTTACCCAACAACAAGGACAGCTTCAAATTATATTACTGGTATCCCTAAAATGCAGTATAATCCATAAAAATAAGAAATCTACAAAATGACGCTCCGACAGTCAAATTACATAGCAATTGGCAACTACAACTAAACTACTATTTTTGTTCGGATTTCTATGACAATTATTAGACAATAACAATATTTTCGTAAGCAAATTTTCATGAATTTTTTAGGTTTCTATCAAGTTTGAGATCCTATATTATACGATTCTAATCAAAACTTTATTGTATAATGCCAATAAAATACTAATTTAAAGTAGTTTTCGTACTTACGAGTAATAACTTATTTTCTCGTAATTTCGGTAGCTACGGCTTTTACAGCCGATTACACAACAATGTATTGTAACAATCACAAGCAGGATATAGTTTCCAACCCTTGTACGTTATACACACTGATAACAACACTTTGTAAACACAAATATTTTGAATATTTACTATCACCAACAGTTTGTTGTTTCGTTTCTTTGACACCAAAATTTTGTGTCAAATAAGCGAAAAGTGAAACTCTGACAAGGACAAAAATTATAATGAGTACTCTTTCACTCTTATGGGTATCTATATACACCTATCCTTCTTACACTTAGCTGTCAAAACTCATGCCAAGTCTACAGGATTCTTTGTCTAAGATAGAAACGTTGTATCGTTTGCCACTTGTCTAGGCCCCCTGGTGGGCCGATAGCTTGTTTGTCGCCTAGTTGTATATAGAAAAAACCAGACATAATCTAGAAAGAATTATGTTGGCAGACATGTCTCCAATGATCTCATTGCTCCACTTTTTACAGGGTTATCAATATGTAATTAGGACAGTCATAAATTTCTATAAATAGGTACCAAAATATTGATGATAGAGATACATAATTTGTTTATGTTTTAAGTTTAATTGTAAAAGTATATATTTCGTGACACATAATAAGTTCAGGGCGAGATCAAATTATAAACTAAAATTAAACTGAGTAGATTTCTTTTTCTTAGACCTATTTTTCGCCAGAATACAGAAAGGACATAGGAAAAAAGTAAAGAACATCTCGCATATCTTTGGCGGAGGCACCCTCGGTAATGAATTACTAATGACAAAACGCTATTATTGTGCACTTCAACCTTTCCTGATGGGGATGTTTGGAACGGCTGCTTCCGATAGCCTTAAACATAGGCAATATAAGCAAATGCGGTTCTTAGTCGCGAAGAGTCCGACACTATCCGACATAACCTATAGACCACCCTACAGGTACCCATGGCGATTACACCTGCTCCTTCTCTCGTGTCTGGAAGGTCGTCTTTCTTTAATTCCTTCCTGTGGGGAAGAAAAGGGAGAGGAACTGAGGAAAGGGAAGAAACAAGCACTATAGTGACCGCTTACCGTCTAACCTAGGCAAAATCTAAAGTTGCTTATTCAGCTGTATAATGTTTGTTTTTTTCGCAGCTTGGCCGTTCTGGACGAAGCTGGTAGTTGTAGCCGTAGGGTTCACGGGCGGCGCCGTGTTCATGTATATACAGTGTAGGCAGTACCTCCATCTCTGCAATCGCTGGCGGGCTCATAATAGGTAAGATTACTATATTTAAATCAGGAACGTCCTATTGTTGAAACGGACTGACAGATAACCTTTTCATATAAGGCTTGGTTACACATAATAATTATGAATTGTCTAGTCAGTAGAGGTTAATCATTTTCGTGGTAAAGTTATGATTTAAATGTTTTATAGTAATAAATAAATAAAAGTTTATAAAAAGTTTTGAATGGTCTAAAACACTTTGATTAAAAGTATAATTTTTGGTCTCAATTATTTAGTATTATCGAGTAGGTACGCTAAATCGAACAAACAATTTTTATTACATTTCGAAACAAAAATAAAAGACTGAATTACTTTTTACTTCGAAACTTTCGCCTTGATATACTTCAAGAAATACCTACCACATTATTTGTTTCAATGCCATTTGTTAAGCCGTTGGTCCTATGTACGTAAACCTGCAAATTTTTAAATTAGCTAATTTGCGTGGTTTTTAGGATCCTGCTGATCCAAAACGCGCCAGAGAAGGTACCACTAGGAGGTTCTCCTCCTCGGACGAGGCGGGGGCGGGCTAACGTAGAACAGCCGCCCGCCGCCTTCCACGAAGAAGATGAGAGCGGAGGGTTCGATACATACCGACCAAATCCTCTGCGACGCTTGTCTGCCCGTGCTGAGGGAGGTGAGTTTGAAAAACTTCTGTTTTTTTAGGTATTGAGACACTTGACACGCTTAAAGTCGCCGTATCGCCTCAATGCGAACTGTTTAGTATTATTTATATGAAACTCCATATAGTCATCATCATAGTGTTGCCCAAATTCAGTCTTGGTCTTGCAGTCTTGGTCTTGGTCTTGCAAAAATGCAAGACCAAGAACAAGAACAAGACCGCGTATTTTTAGCAAGACCAAGACCAAGACTGACCGTGCAAGACTTGAGCAAGAACATGACTAATCCCGCGAGACTCTTGCGTCTTGCAGCTAGGACTTAGCGCTATTTCACGAAGTAGTTAGGTATAACAGTTCTGTGTATAGGTACGCTTAGGAATTCTATGAGACGCAAAAAACTGTATCAAAGAATATGAAAAACTGGACCTATGCGCATTACGACCAATACCTACTATAAACATACATAGTTAATAAAAAAAATCCATTAAAATCAAACAGAGTGCATGCATAGTTTTGTTTTAACCATCGGCACTTCGATAATGTGGCATCAAAGGTTTTGTACTGACTTCTCAAAGAAATTTGCCGCTTTTCGGAAGTACATGGTGATGATACACGCGCCGGCGGCTTCTTTTGAAATCACATACAACAATCGGTGCCGCCGCGCCGAAATCACAACATTTGACACTAATTGATTGCCGCCACAGGGCCTAGGTATAGTTTTAAGAGCACAGGTGTTCCAAAGAATAAATAAGTTTCAGTGTGCTTAGAATGGAAACGAATACATTATTGTATTTTATTTTTATTGAAATAAATGATAAATCGTAAAACTCTTTTATTAAATTTCATATAAGTTGAGGGTTCAATCTCTTTCTAGAGAGATATTGTTCTTTAAAATACAGTCAATTTATTGTAATTAATTTGTTTTTTACATGTTTTAGCACATATAAGCTTATTAAGCGTAAATGTTTATTAAGAAACAGTTACTCCCATGGAAAACGGCATATAGCTCAGTTGATAACCATGTGGCAGTTATCGAATTTCTTATCAAATCTTCAGACATTTATTAATCTGATTGGTCTTTACTATGGCTATGTTAATTCCTAAGATCTAAAGTAAACTGTAATAAATAGCAATAGTCTAATAGATAATTGCAAGACTTGCAAGACTCTTGCTGCAAGACCAAGACCAAGACCAAGACTGGGAGCGCAAGACCAAGACCAGGTGTATTGGCGCAAGACCAAGACCAAGACTGACCAAGTCTCGTCTTGTTCTTGCATTTGGGCAACACTACATCATCATCATCAACAGCTGATATAATGTCGCCACCAAGGAGCTGGAGCCTACCCCACATTAGGGACGATTAGGCCTTACACCCGTATTCACAAACATTACTATGAGATTTCTCGACTCTTGGATAAGAAACGAACCAATCACAGAGCTCTATTCAATGCCATTGCGTGGAATAGAGCTCTGTGATTGGTTCGTTTCTTATCCAAGAGTCGAGAGATCTCATAGTAATGTTTGTGAATACGGGTGTTAGTTAACCACGCCGGCCAAGTGCAGGTTGGTCGACTTCACAAACAACCTAAGATTCTTTTCATAGGTGTGCAGGTTTCCTCACGATGTTTTCCTTCACTGTAAAAGCGTCGAATAAACGTACATATGAATTAAAAATTTGAAAACACATTGGTAAGTGGCGGGGTTCGAGCCGGTGCCTCCCGGGTGGGAGACAACGCTCTTACACACTACGCCACCGACGCTTCTACACTCTATACAGTAACGCACACTAAGCAGCAACGTAACGACATTGCCTCGCCTCGGGACAAGCTCACGAACGGCGGTCGGTGAGAGATCAACTTGACAGTTCCCGCCCACCAGCACACTGTTGCCGAACGTGCTTTCATTCACAAGGCAACTAACAGTTCTTTTGCGCGCGTATTTTATTAAATTTGTACGTTCGATATTGACTGAAAGGGGCGTAAGCGCGGCGTTTCGCCTCGAAGTAGCCGATTCGCTGCTGTTCCGATTTGGACGATTTTGGGAAAGAAGAAGGAGGGGACGATAAAGCCAGGTGGAAGCAAGCTTTTCCTTCTTTTCATCCTTCTGATGACTCGTCTCCGCAAAACAGCACGCTGCTTGTCGCCAGTAGCTCGTACTCTACCTACACTATGTTTTATCGCTAATGTCGCGCGACATTGACGGCACGTTGCACGCGCCCTTTTTTTGACGCTGGGCCTTCCCGCCGCCGGGGGTCGGGACGGGTATGTGGAACTCCCCGCAAAAATATCCCGGGTATACCCACTAAAATAACCCAGCGGCTCGGCCACACTCGTACGACTCGGTGGTGAGCAGTGCAATGCGGGCGAGGGCGCCCCACGCCTTTCACCCGCTACTCATAACCTTTGGGCTCTATTGTTGGGCGGTTATGTATCCGCCTTCTCCTGCCCCTCGTGAGGGGCAGTGAGGGGATCAGAGGCAATGAGAAAGCTGATGAACGAGCAAGGAGAGGATCAGAAAACCCATTCATAGGGCCTGAACCTTTTATTCCAATATCTAAAAGCATTATAAGTGGAGCCATCAAATATTATGTCCATAAAAGACATCATATGGAATGGGAGCTGTCGCCTGGTATGAAACACTCCACATCCTTTATAGGAGAATGTCCTGGAGGATGGAGTAAATTAATATACGGGGGGAGTAGACAACAGGCACGCCTAATCTTGGGTGGGCTGACAGGGCACTATGCCACCAACCACATGCTCATCAAAATGCAAATTTCCACAATATCGAATTTCAGAGCATGTGGACATGACAGCCAGAACACTACAGGCTCTTCAAGCCCATGGACATAGTTAGGCTGATGGCCTACATATTCAAGGAGCGACAAGAGTAAAAGGAAAGGGGAGACATAACATCCCGTTGGGTCGAAGTGCACCGTGAGGAATCTCACAGTCCTATCATAAGATAAGATAAGCCCCTCGTGAGGATCGTCCTCCCGCGCACACTACTTCTGGGACATGATGTCCTCACAGAAGGAGGCGCCCGCCTTTTCGCTCCCCAACATGGTGTTTACCACGCTGGGAAGTGAGAGGTCTGGCCCGACCGCCGCGACAAGACTACAACGCTGCTCGGAACACGACGGGCACACCTCGAATGAGGTCCGAGCCTTTAGAGGCACCCTCGGGCATGTCGCTCCCTTCCGACACGGACGCCCAAGGGACGCTAGGCGGTCGAGAGACTCCCCATGGGGGAGATGCTCGGTCGCCCAGTAATCCCCTAGGAACGTTCGTCTTCTTAAAACCCAGTGACGCAGAAAATGTCATCAGAGACAATCTGCAATAGAATATAAAAAAAAACACCTCGAATGTTGCAAGCGCCCTAAGATGTTTCATGTCCAATTCCCTCCCAGTCCCGGATGTTATTGGACGATAACAATGTACATGAACATTATTCAAAAAGACATTATTTTTTATGTAATTAGTCTTAATAAATGCTTCAGCTATTAAATATCAAATTAAACAGTAATTACGTCAACCGGTTTTTGTGTTGTATTGTATTCATCTGTATGCGTAGCAGCCACATGTTAGCAAACACCATAATAAAATCACTTTGGTAATTAATATCCTACTAATATAATAAATGTGAAGACCTTGAATTTATATGCGTGTCTGTGAATCCCGCGAGAGTGGTTCAATGGACTTTATAGGAATTTGGTGCACCGTAAGATCGTAGCCTGGATTGAAACATAGAATATTTTTTATCCCGATTGTAGTTCCTGTTTCATGAATCGAATATAAAATTTGTGTCAATTAACAGCACAAGCTGATCAACAAAATCAAAACTAATTAAGTGTACCAAAAGTATGGAAGAATGTAAATGTATGGAAGAATGTAAATCTTTAATAATCTTAATACTTAATGGGGCAGGGTTTCCCAAACTTATTTTTATTGTAAGACGATTTTTGCGACTTTTGCATCAGAAAACTCCAAATAATATTTATCGTTTTTGCAAATTATAATTAGAAAATGAGTACCTACACCACACGCCAACCTGACACCAACCCTGTTTCGGAATGACTGCTATATTCAACAAATCAAAACACTGTTTTTATACTATACCAGCTTTTGCTCGCGACTTCGTCCCCGTGGGGTTAAAAGTCGAAAAATCGTAACATACATCATTCTTAATTTTTTATAAAAAGGATTTTAGTATAAAAATGACGGATTTCCCATAGAAACTTTCATCCCCTATTTCATCCCCTTAGGGGTTGAATTTTGAAAAATCCTAAAATACCTCTTTCTTACTTTTTAATCGAAGGCCATATACCAATTGTTATGGATTTAACTTTAAAAATGACGGATTTCCACACAACCTTTCATCCCCTATTTTACCCTCTTAGGGGTTGAATTTTGCCTTGCCTACATCATAAAAGGAAGCTCTGTGCAAAATTTCAGCTACCTAGGTCAGTCAGTGAGTCAGGACTTTGTTTTTTATATAATAGATTGTTACGTAAAGCGAAAATTCTCTCGGTATAAGGTCACAGCCTTGTATTGTATAAGGATGTCAACAACTGACAAAGTCAAGGCTGCATAACCAAACCAAGATATTGAAGTCATCTATATCTATACTTAGTATAAAACAAATTCGCTCTTTCTGTTTGTGCGCTTAGAACTTTTAAATTACGTAACGGATTTCAATACGGTTTTCAACAATAGATTCCTTCAATAGGAAGGTTAATATGTCTAATACATGTATGAATAATATTATAGTAGAGAAAAGCCGAGAAATGCAGTGCGAAGCCGAGGCGGGTCGCTAGTAATATAATGGGTACGGCGTTGAATTCCTAGGGAATCTGAATGAAGCTAGTTTGTAGTTTTGTCATCAGTTATCACCAGGCCTAAATGTCACGAGCTTGCAAGTCAAAGATAAAAAAGTTGTTTTATGTAAGGGTGGTAAATAAATATCACCAAGGGTCAGTGGCATACTATTTCATTACGAATATCCCGGTCCGTGGAAAATCGGAGTTATCGTGAGGAAACCTGCACACACCTACGAAGAAATTCTTAAGTTGTGTGTGAAGTCGACCAACCCGCACTTGGCTAGCGTGGTTGACTAAGGCCTAATCGCCCCTAATGTGGGTTAGGCTCGAGCCCCTCGGCGGGGACATTATATGAGCTGTTGATGAATACCGCTGTTAGCTGTATTTTTTTCATTGTCCTGGATTTTCCACTGAAGGTTTATTTTTACTGACGGCACTTTTTCTAATAAGGTGCGGAAGGACGTTTGCGTGTAGAACCAGAAGAAACGCGGCGGTACTCGGACACGAGACTAGTGCAGCCGGTAGAAGCTCCCGCAGTAGACCGTGCCCAGGAGGTAAGAAGTTAACACAAACTATATTTTAATAAACACACTCACACTTCACTCTGCTTAACATCATTTGCATCTCTATAAATAGTTAATTTATGTACGGTAGATTGGGTGTCATTTACGGTAGTTTTAATTACTCTAATATCATCTAAGTTACGTAAGGACAAGAAATTTATAGCTAAAACTGGAAGCCACAACTCGAACAAAAATTGAAGACAAAAAATTTGACCTTGAAACTTATTATCCATTTGTCTCTTTCTAACCACAAGAGCACGTGTCACGTGACCGTCTAATACGTACGTACGTCATCATATTACTTGTGGGGAGAGTTATAAAGAGACAGGTAGGAATCGGAAATATTCAAAGGTTACTTGGGGTCAAAAAAGTTGTCTGTCTCTTTTTATTGGTAGAGTGTGGCTTCCAGTTTCTTGCGTAAGAATAAACAAACAAACCATTACCATTACCAGTCGTGAATTAAATCATTAAATGTAACTTCTAAATACTAAGGGATATATCTGGGATTTAAATGACAGTTTTGTATGGAATATCTTTTAAACTAACGCTAAAGCTGGGTCCGCTGCGTCGTGTTTGCTAACCGACTAGGGGCGTGGCCTAACGGTTTTGTTAGTAAAAATACAATAATATGTGTCCCGCGACGAATGGATAACATCACCCGCGTTCGGCTACTGGTTAGCGTTCACTAGAGGAAGACATATCGTTTGAAGTTTGTGACTATTATCTTTAGTTTTATTTGTGATAGAGTGGAATAAAGAAAACTATTATGTTTTTATACAACTAATAAGAGAGAGATATTTTTTTGATACCGAACCTATCTTCAATTTGTAGTTCTTGATAAACATTGAATGAACGTTAAGGTAGATGGGATCGAACCCGGAATCTATTCCTGCTTCTTCTTCGGAAAACTAAATTTACTATTGACAGAACAGCAGCCAAGTCTTCTTCGTCGGAGCATGTTTTTGAAACAAAAACACTTTAGGAACAGGCGCAGTGCACGGGCTGTTTTGCTAACATATTTTGCTAACCTGTTTCGATAACATCTTCTGTTAGAAAATTGGCGCAGCGGACCCGGCTTAATGATAACTTACTTGGAAGTTGTGAAACAGGCCCTAAAAATAAAAAAATACGCATCTAAATACTTGACAGCGACTTTGCTTCCATTACTGTTGCAAATCTTGAACTATGAATAATTGTGGCGTTCCACAGGGGGGCGTATACCACATCAGCGTGGATCCACTCGAGGCGGACATCCGCTCGCTTTTAGCGCTGGAAGCGAGGAGAGCGGCGCGAGCGGCTCGCTCTCTGCCAAACTTGCGCGCTAGTCGCGAGAGCTTGTTGCCGGCCGCTACCGCTCCGCTGCCCGCTTCCGCTTCCGCGCCCGCGCCCGGTCCGCTCCCCGCGCCGCCCTCCTGAGGCCCGCCGCCTCCGCTACTGCTGTACCCAGACGACACAGTCTACTAGCCTCAGTAGCAGTCGTCCACGTAGTGGCGGAACGGACCAAGGACAAGGTAACCGCTTCCAGAGTTTCTCTTACGGTGTCTCGTTTTATTTGCGAAATAAATTTTAACTTTACCGCTTTGGGATAAGGCCAAAAGTGAGGTAAATCGGCTATCTTTGCCGGTTTCGAACTTGGAACTGTTGTGATTGATCGCGCCGAAGATTTCCGGAAAATAAGAAATAGCGTTATCTTTGGTTTGATTCGTGTGATATTGTTGTGGTTTGTGAAGACTTCGGAGGTTATTCAAAATTTGCTACGTTACTGACTTTTAATCGAGCAATAATAGGTATTGGAAGCAATAAGGCTCGTAGGAGGAACTCGGAACGGCGCTCCCGTAGTTTTTCTTCGTCATCGAAATTTACATCGCTTTTTACTTATTAGTGATTTTCGCTAATTGTGATACTCGATGAGGAGGTTGTAAAGCCGGATTTTAGCTAGTGTTGGCTTCTCACTGTCATATTAAACTTGTCACTTTGAATATGAACCTAAATTCTGTACGATTGAGTCTATTATCTATCGGTGACACGTTTTGTGGGAGTGATATTCTTCAACACTAATATACCAAAGACGATTTGATATTGGTTTTATTTTGACGAGAATGTGAATGGTGAGTGAATAGTGTGATCTATCGATTTGTTTTGTGACGTTCGATCGTAAGTCCGGGCTCGAGCTGAGCGAGCTAAAGTTAAGCTGATTTAGCTTACAATGTGAAACAGCCAGTTTTTAATGCAATGAATGCCATCTGCCAATAAACTCTAATATCTAACCGAAAAAAGTCATTAGTGAGTGACCTATGCTTTTTTAGAATACTTATATATTCTACAAATCATTGTTCAAATTTTAGACACCATTCAGCAATAAATTATCCAGAGCATTAGCGATCAACATTGTACATATTAGAGTGAAATGTAAATATTATATTACTTATACAATATTATCATAATAATACAACTTGTCCTTTAGTGTTAAATGGCTGATCCACATTATCTCCCACCTCAATGGTACTTTTTTCCATGATTTTGACGATTTATTGTTATTTATTATACGCAATTATGACAAATTAGGCAAACTTAAAGCTTTATATAACTCTTTTTAATTATATTTAATTATTAATCACAAATTTAAATACTCAGTATTTTGAAACGAGATTAGGAAACCACGGAATGTATAAACAAATTTGCTGTGTAAAATTTTATTACACATTTACGAAACCGCCAATACAATGTGATAAATTGCATGCAATTTGAAGTACGTTGCTTGAATGTCTTTATATTGATTGTCATGCGTTCAGTAAAAAAAAAAAAACAGTTAAAGTATTTCAAATTACATGAAATATTTCGCCAGTAATAATCGTGCTCTAACTAGAATGTTCTTTACACAATGAGTTCGTAAAATTGTGAAACTTACGCAGTTTATTGACAAAGCGTTAAACACGACAAATATGAAATATATTATTTTACTTACTTATATGTTTTAAATTTACTTAATCTTTCTCTCTATTTCACACATGACATCATCGGTTATTCATATAAAATTCTCGAAAACGAATAGCAATCTTACGCATTCTTTAACGCTTTCAATAAATTTTTGAAAAGGTACTTGAAATAGCCACGCTTACTAAAATAATAATTGATAATTACCATTTACGCAGACCGGCGCGCATCGGAGTTAATTTTAAATTAATATTGAAGATTGTAACTTCGACTCGCATTTAATAAGTGTATATTTATTTAATTCATATTTTGAATCCGGTTGATTAAAATTAGATAATTTAAGGAGGATTTTACTTTCTGAAACGATAATTTTTCATTTCTTCATTATACAATGCAATCTGACGCGCGCTTTGTGTAAGTCTTACCTTACTGCTTATTTTAATTATCTAATGAAAATTTTATGAAAAGAAAGTTGTAATACTAAATTAATTCTATAATTAATTAAGGAAACAAGTCTATTCTTCTAAATATACGCTTTCTTTTTTATTTTCTGACATAGACAAAAAAATCTTAATAGTTAAATTTCTATTATTAAAACGCTCTGTTGAAATTTTCTGTAAGTTATAAATTTATCTCAGTGTTTTGTCCTCCATGTAAAACATCACACCTAATTTAAATTGCTTCAGTGCTAAAACTGATTTCAATGTTTTTGAGGTTTTATATGAATTTTAAAATGGTATCTTCTCTTAGATTTTAAAGTTGTGTGTAGTTAATAATTCTTCCAATCTGTGTCAAGTTAAAGGGGTGCGTACATACATGACAATTAATTAACTTTATTCATTAATAATGCTATTCAAACATATGAATAAGACAGCAGTGTTATTTTTATCAGACCTCATTTAAATTCTTTTCTTGGTCGATAGAGTACCTACTTGACACAGACAACCTACTGAATCTCTTTGTAAACTTTACCTCTTACAATAGGTTCTGTTAAGATCAATATTAATAAGTAGTTATCTATGACAGCATAATTTCATCCAATTAGCACTTTGGGGACAAATCGGTCGAAAATATTATCGTCAATTGTAAAATTGTTTCTAAAAAGCACAAACTCGTCGCCATTAATTGCATTTATTTTATATTTTATCGAGTGAGTGTATTTTAAATTAAGTTTAGCAAAACGTTGTTTTGGATAGTGTAAATTACTTAAGTTCTCAAAATACATCGTGGAAAATAAACGGGGGGTTTTACGTAGAATTGTATACTAAATAAAAGACTATGACTAACTTCTGTCTCTAAAATGTATTTCTTTGACCGAATTTCCCCAGCGTTAAGGTGTTATGTTTATTACTATTATTAGGTATATAGCCTTCAGTAAGTAATACACGACACTATATCCTTACCCCCTTGTTATAAAACATGGACTAAAGTTAGTCGAAGCTTAAAACTGATGCTAACTCTGTCTTTCATTCAGCACATAAAAGTGACAGCATCAGTTTTAAACCATGCGTTTACTCTCTAAATTATTAGTTCCTTTAATAAATCTTATTTAAAACAATATAAGGTATATATTCAATTAGGTGTTTTTTTTCAAGGAGTATAAAGCAAACAGTCAGCACATTCTCATGTGCGAAATTTTTGTAAATAGGTTTTTTATCTTAACATTTATTAATCACAAGGAGCAGAAAATGTCTTTAAAGTCTTAGCTAGATAGTTACTTATTAATTATTATAGAAAGGAATTTGGTGCTAACAAAATAAAAGTTAATTATCAGTCCAAAATTAGGTGTGTTGTGCGTTTATTTGTTTATTTCAATAGTATCTACATGAAATAAGGATCATCTATTTGTTATTGAATGAAAATTTCATTTCAATTTTTAATAAATCATTTTAAATTTAATTGAAATTTGTATAACTTATGTATATGTGAATATTGTAGATAGTGCAAATATGGCGTTTTTTAAATGTTTTAAATCACTCGTGTTTCTTTTTAAATGATGTACGTACATACATTTTACTCGATGTTTTGCTTTATCTATTACTTTAACCATGACTGTATTGTGTGTTATGTGTTAACAATGTGGGATAATTGTCATTGAATAAATAATATTACGGGTTATCTTAAAAAGTTTCAGTCTAAGATCTAATATAAAGGTGAATTTTTCAAGTGGGCGTGAATGGCAAAAAGTCCGAAGCTATGAGGAATGGCAAAAAGTACTCAAAGGAGTCTCGGGCCCGATTTTGATAA
Organism: Elophila nymphaeata; assembly: GCA_955850985.1. Lineage (NCBI taxonomy): Eukaryota > Metazoa > Arthropoda > Insecta > Lepidoptera > Crambidae > Elophila > Elophila nymphaeata. Next base: position 6,614,713 of record OY039073.1, read on the forward strand.
AAACTAAAACGCATCATTGGATTTTCGAACCCGTTGAATTTGACAAAAAAAAAAAACAATCAAATAAGGAACAAATTCTGGAAAGTAATGACATATGACAAACTTAAGGAAACTTTTTTATTTTTCTTACGTTACCATTACTAAACCTTAATAATTAATTGAAGATTTTCTCAAAAATCCAATGATGCAGTTTTAGTTTTCATCAAAATCGGGCCTGAGACTCCTTTGAGTACTTTTCGTTATTCCTCATATTTTAGGATTTGGCCATCCACGCCCACTTGAAAAATTCACCCTGTATACAGCGTGGAACAGAAATAACGCAAACCCTGAAAGTAGTTTGTTACTAATATGCAGATTAATCAATTGCAGTTATTTTTCTTTTAAAATAGGTCGTAGTGTGATGTCCGTGTAGATTTTTGTTTATATGGTACCATTTTTGTAAAGTATTCTTTATTACCATTACACACTAACTCAATTTTAGTTGTTAAATTATTTTAACGTAGGGATATTTTAATTTCTTTTGGGTATTTTGGATTTATTTTTTCGTTAACAAACGCGCAAATCTTTTTAAACTTAGAAAAAATACACTGAAAAAAGTCGTTTATCCAGAATTGCGCTGACCCAATCCTGGAAAGTCGATTCTTTTCAAAAATGCTGAGTTCGATTCCCGCGCTAGACAGTCGATTTTTTTTCAGTGTATTTTTTCTCAGTTTAAAAATATTTGCGCGTTTGTTAATGCAAAAATAATTCTAAAATAGTTTAAGGTAGTTTCAACTTAACTGGACGTCAAATATTTGTAAAAATATTTCGTTTGGATCTTAAAAGTGCAAACTTCGAAGATTTGATGAAACAATGTTACCATAAAAACATACTGAGCACTGACAAATTTCGACGGCGAAAGCTAGGTCCCAGTAACGCATTGGTTGACGCAGCCGCCCGAATTTCTAAAGATGCTGGGTTCGATTCCTGCCCTGGACAGTCGATTTTATCCAGTGTTTTTTTCTACTTTTGGGTAATTTTACTGTTCAAATTATATATTTTTTTCATTGTAACAATTGAGAAGCCGATTCCAAACAAACTACTTTCAGGGTTGCGTTATTTCTGTTGCATCTTGAAACAACAGAAGCGTTGTCAAACTTCTTGGCATCGTAACGGCCATTGAGTTATAATATACATACATGTATAGATCTATATTGGTTGTTCAATCGTCAAATATCCCTTCGGAATATATTTTTGCCATCAATGATAAAGCAACGTTTTTAATCATAATGAAATAATCAAGTAGTACCCTAGTCGTCCGTAATATGGTGATATACTATGAAATAGTCTACGAACTACCAATTTAGATCACATTTCAAACATACCTGTTTTCCCTCGTGAGTGTTGTAAATTTTATTATATTGTAATATAATATACGTATACTTACAGTCACATCTTGTATATTTGAGCGTAGCGTAAGCGGGCTATTGTGTGGGTGTTTGGGAGGTCTCTATAATAACGCATTTGAAATACTTAATTTGGCCGTTTCCTCGTGTTCCGATTAATTTATAAAGCAGTAGGCCCACAAGGAATTCGGGGTTCTTGTGGTTCTATCATATGAAAGCAGCCTTCTGTTCCATTTCGTAGCCAGCTTCGAACTGGGAAATAAAAATATCCTGTTTCGTAGCTGGTTCGCATTACGCATAAAACAAAAGACAGCTAAGCATAATTTCCAATTAGTATCCAGCGTCGAAACTGGATTTTTATTCCCGTTTCGAAGCTGACTACGAAATTTAAGTACGAAATGGGACGCAAGGGAAACTAGTATTTTGCAGATCACGCTATACAAAAAGCGCTGGGAACAAACTCACGCACGAAGTTTGACTTGCAAGCGTCTTCCGTATCAATGAAAGAGAACCATTATTATAATAATACGGGCCAACTAGTAGGACAACGACGAAACGGCTCTCAATTTTGCGTACTTACTTTATTTACATATCACACTCATAACTACGTCAAATTACATTAGTACGTGTAAATAAACGCTTTCGGACAATCGTTGTATCAAGTGCATGTGACGTCACTACCACAGTCTCATGGGCGAAGATTTTTTCCCTCCGCCATATTATTTGTCAGACGATGATGACGTAGTGCCTTATTTACTTACGTTTTTATTATGTTAACATCTTTGAAGTACAAGTTAATTCTATTTTATGCGTGAAACACTAATAAGAGCTGTTAAAAAATTTCAGCACATGAGACGTTGCCCATTTGTATATTGTGATATAATAAGTTATTAAGCGTTTTTATTTTGCTCAAAATTATTTTAACCTTTTTGATCTGTACTTATCATTCATGAAATTCGTAAGACTGTATTTTATTTTGTTGTGTAACATTGTTAGTTAACTTCAGGTTATAAATATAGTTATTTTGAGAACAATTCTTTTGTTTATTTTACCCCCAATGACGTGAAATGAAACCAAGATGTAGTTAAAAATAAATAATTTATTTAAGATTGATCGAATTAATAATATTCGCGAACGCGACCAGAGCTCGGGTCGTGGTGACTAGATTGTACACTCAACATTTTCCATCATTATATATACGTAAACAATATATTTCTGTACAAACAGAAAATCAACACTTAGTAATAATAAACGTTACATTCCTACTTAATGTAAATATAAATTATATAACTAATACTCGAGTATTAGAATAATTAAATCCACCGAAAAATATAACACACTGCCGGGAGCATTATCGTGATAGCTTCCTAAATTATTTGGTTAGTCTTATGTCGTTGCTATCCAACATGTCAGTTACAACTAAGTGTTAGGCGCTCGTCTAACCGCCGTAAACCGTAGTAAAAATCAGTCAACATAGATATCTAAATGGCAAGTTTTGGTCAGCGTTAACGCACGGGATGCGTTAAGCGACGTCGCTTTGGTACAAGTTTTGGTAAGAATGCCACAAGGTAGGAACATTGAGACGGTGGTGGTTCGCACCGCGCTAGAACTCTGCGTCTCCGAGCACGTTGTACATGAGGCGTTTGAACGAGTTCGACTGCTGGATGTGCTCTTCGTGTAGGGAGTTCACCTGCCAACAAAGTGGTTCATTATTGCGATAAGTTTCCTGGTCTGCGTAGACGAAGGACGCGCAGCCATGTCTCAGGGTATTATAATGCATAAATCATACGACTAAATACCGCATACAACGGACAGCCGGGGACAACAGACTTCAAGTAAATTACAAAATAACGTTATTGGCGCACACAATGTTCGCACATGGTGTGTGAAAGATCTCAGCGGATATTATCTGATGGTACGGGGATTTTCGTCAAAGTCCGTCATCTCCGCAAGCCCTTAGAAAATCAATAGGAGTGGTGGGTGAATAAATAAAGCTGCCGAGGGGTTCGAATCCCGTAGCTAATAATGATTGCTTACATATTCATTTCTAAAATTATAACAAAAAAAATCTTATAATTGTAATACTCACGAAGGTCGTTTGTTTTCCCTTCGGTTTCGCATCAGGCTGCTTCGTTGGTTTCGGGGTGGGCGCTTGCTTCTGTAAAATTGTTAATTGTTATACAGTAGAACTTGCTTCGTCTACTAATAATCTGTACATGATTTTTTGATTACTTTTTAATTTATGAACTACGAGTAATTGGGGCATCCTATCGTAGTAGATTGTAGGAGATATTTTATTGTTCTCGGATATTCTCGGATATACAGGGTGTAAAAGACATGAGCAGTCAAACGAAAACCATGTATTCTGCTCACCGTCATAACATTTTTCTTCCTTTAGACTATACCTGGGAAATTGATAGTTACGATTTTATTGAAGGTCAAAGTCATATTTTTTTTTTTAATTTTTTTTATGAAAACGTATTCTATACGTTATTTCTTAATTATTGTCCAGAGAAACATTATCATTTTTTTAGTATTTCATAACAAAAAATGTCTTCAAAACGTTAGCGTTCAATGTAGCTCACTCGATGCGCACGGACACTAACGAACGGGGCCGCCGTCAAGCAAAATTATCGCGGTTTTGCGAGTTGCGTGCGAGTTGAGCCCTTTACATTGCGCGGTACAATTTGCAATTTTTTGTAACACCAAAAAATAAAAATCATTTCCCAGCAATATTTTTTTTGAAATATGTCTTATTTTGATGTATAGAATACGTGGTTTTCGTTTGACTGCTCATGTCTTTTACACCCAGTATATTACCTATTGAATCTTTAGGGTCACACACAGTTTGTCCATACAAAACAGAACGAACATAGTGTACAAAATACAGTATTTTTGTTGCGTTTGTTCCCAACGAGCCATACCACAATGTTTAATATTGTTACACGCTAGGATTTTTTTTCCCAATGAGTTACAGTGTTACACATTGAAACTACTTTTTATAGATATTCCTAACGAGTCACATCCCAAAGGTAGGGCTATTATACACATAACACATTATTACTAATTTCTGTGTTAAACATTTATAATAATAAAACTCCAATTATAAAAATTATATATGCAGTGCCTTAATCTTATACTAGGTACATACACATATAAAATAATAAGTATCTACATAATATCCAAATACCCGACAACAATGCGATAATAATCATTCAGCTGATATTTCCGAACTGAAGTGTAAATAAACCAAACTAGTGCTCTAGGTTAAATAATAAACTCTGATAGATATATGGAAGCCTGGTAGTTTAGGTCACTAATCTGACAACCGATTCGTATTAAGTGAAAAAATAACGGCTTCATTAATTCTGTTTAGTTAATCTGCAACGTATACAAAAACATATTACACATTGGGATTTTTTTCCCAACGTGTAACTCATTGGGAACTAATGGTTATTTGTATTACACCAACAAACTATTTCAACATCTCATTAATACAAAACCTTTTTCTATGGAAGCAAAACTGGAATCGCGAAAAAAAATCTACCATTCTATAGATTACAGACGAGTTTGTTTTTAAATTGTATGGAACAGCTTAAATATTTTTCGTGATTTGCTTACATAGTAAAAATTATTTGGTGTTGATGAGATCTTCAAACGGTTTGAAGGTTGTTGGTGTATTACAAATAAAATTGTATGTTCGCCACAATCCTGTAGGTACATATTTATACTCAAGAACATATTGTCCGAAAAAAATATTTTTCGACATTCAAAAATTTAGAATGGACGGATTTATTTCTGGTAAAATCTTAGAAATAGAGAATGTAAAAATATTAAAACCAAACTTAGCCATATTTCTAAATGTTTTTGCATAATGCAAAATATTTATATTATTTATTATGTAACCCTTTTTATTAAAGAAAATAATTTAAATAATTGGGTGCGTAGCCACAAATCTGTGCGAGGTAGCTGAGTGGTGTGCGTTTTTGTTCAAAAACAACTGTTTCATATCAGTTGACAGCCAGTTTACGCCTCGCACTGAGGGGGCTGTGGGGTCTTTTTTTGCACACCGCGTAGCTATATCGCAAAGATGTAGTAGAAAAACACACTTTAGACAGATCTTAATGTGCGTAATAGTAATGTTTCATCATCTCTCAATGAAGGCAATATTTGTTTCATGTGTTAGTGTGGGTACGTACATGCAAGGTTAAGTGCTTTTATTTGGGCAACAGTCCGACGTGAGTATTATCTAAATAAATAAAGGAAAGCGATGCAGCTGTTCAGACAAAAATAATATTTATGCCACACCTGATCAAAACATGGCATTTTCCGCATGCTACGCGTACGGAAAATTCCACTTACTAGTCAGGGGATGACATACAATTTTGTACCTACTTAACTCGCCTCAGACCGCAGGTATTTGAGGCTTTCTTTTTTACCGCCCGTAAAATTTAGTAAATGTACTATTAATGTTTTTGTAAATGTAACAAAAAAGATCCAGAGCGTTAATTCAGACTTTTTTTATACTTAGGAAATTGGCTAGCGGGAAATTTTCTAGCAAATTCGCTATGAAGTAATTTACTAACACATCAGTCGAAGTGTCGATCTAGAAGTTTACATAGCAATTTCACTCTTATTTTGTAAAGAAATAATCAATCATAAGTATATGTGGAGATTTTTTTAATGTAAATATAAATACTTGATATTTGTCAAAATCTTCCAAATTTTGTAAATCTTCCAACAAACAAATAATAAGTCGCCTAAGAGAAAAAGCGTGAAGGCAAGCGACACGATGTGGATGACAGTTATGCAGACTTATCTATCTCGGTATTTAATCCGCTTTGCTTTTAAAAAAGTATAAACAGCTATATCACCTTAAATAAATAAATAACAATTATTTTATCGATTACTCGTAAAAGTCGGACCTTTGCCATAGGTCTAGTTGTCTACATTGAGAGATATATGTTGTGTAGTGTACCTATAAGATTTGTATTTAAAATAACCTTTTAAGCAAGTGTCAAAAACTACATCTTTAGCCGGCCGGTATGCATTTATAGTGCATTTTGTAAAAAAACGACAACTTATTTAAAAATTTATAAATCTTGACCGATAGCCGTATATGTCAATCTAATTGTTTCCTAGAAAGTATATAAGATTAATAACTAAATATAAAATATGGCGGATTTAAGAAAGGAAGAGAAACCTCGAATAGGCCTACGGCATACTTCACACGTATTGTGAAAGTAATATAATTTATTTGATGTCAAGAATATCTTTTCTAGAAATAACGTTTATGGAATACCTACTTTCATTAAACCATTTAGTCTCGAATATTATTAGGATTGTCGAAAATTATGACATAATATACATTTTACTTTCTTGCAACACTTATTTTGTTTTCTTGCAACACTATTCCTGGGAAGTGACGATGTCTTTTGGGCATTAATTGATGTTTCCAACTTTTACTATCAGGCTAAAATGTATAGTAATTTTCGATAATTGTTAAAAATACGCTTCGTCCTACTGAGTGGATAACCACTAATTCCGAAAATTATAATTAGGTAAGATTCAAATTTATTAAGAATTCTGCACTATGAATGGCGACCCGATTAACATAAGGTACTAAGGTACTAACATAGTATGAAGCAGGCCGCACTACTAAGGCAACTGCGACGCGACGGAGATTTGGTGAAAACAAATTCATATTAAACATATGTCGGTAGCCGCACTGCAGAAACAACAAGCGTTTATTGGTGAGGAAAATCGCCGCGTCGCTGTCGCCGCACCAGTGCGGCCTCGGCCTAAGGGCGTTTACATATAGAAAGCTGGTTGAAGGCATCGATCCATCAGCGCTTATCGGTCGGAGGGCTTAGACAAGTGGCAATCGTTTCATAACGATAAAATATCGAAATTCGTCATCATAGGCCATTTTGATTGGTTATTTACAGCATCTTAGCTTTAGCTACAAACTTACTCAGAGCTACAATTGGCCACGTGTTTAACCACGGCTTAAGTCAATCTCATACATTATTTTTCTTATCGAACTTCGTTATTGATTCTGTTTGTTACTTTGTCTGCGGTCCCCGACCGCTACATGAAGCATACTATAGGCAGGGACTGTGTGTCTATAGTAGCCTGGAGCAAGTCAGCCCTTTTCAGCGACATTCCAAGATGGCGTAGGTGAAATACAACCATCCCCTATAAGGGTTCCATTTTTTTTTAAAAATACAGGTGAATTTTTCAATTGGGCCTTCAGGGCCAAATCCTAAACTATAAGGTATATCGAAAAATGCTCAACGGAGTCGCGAGCCCGATTTTGATGAAAACAAAAACTGCATCATTGGATTGATTGATACAATAATGATCATCGCTTTGATTATCGCTTCAAATAAGGTGGAACAAGAAATATTTTATCAAATTATAACATTTTCTTTTCCATTAGTTTCCCTTAAATCGTTACTTCCCAGAAATCGATCCTTATTAACAACACTATCGAATGGTAAAATATTACAGGCTGTGTTTTTTTTTTCAAAATCATTGGGTTAAATTCCTGGCTAGGATTATCGATTTTTCAAAAATCCAATGATGCAGTTTTTGTTTTCATGAAATCTGGCTCGCAACTCCTTTGAGCAGTTTATGATATGCGTTCTTGTTTAGGATTTGGCCCTGAAAGCTCACTTTAAAATTTCATTCTGTATAATGCGATCCTAACATTTGTACACTTAACTTCCATTGGCGCCTGCTTTAAGCGCTGACCTGCGCCGGTAGCAAAAAGCGTTGGCAGCCGGTAACTAGCGTTCTTTATGTATAGGTACGCCCTAACTGACGTAGGTATACGTTGTGTAGTGTGTGTGTGCGTATGTGCGATGTAAGTGTGTGCTGACCTTGGTGGGCGGCGCGGTGAAGACCTTGGTGTGGACCGGCGTGGGCACCTCCGTCACTTGGTCGCCGAGCCCGTCCTCCTGCAGCGCGCGGAACGTGTCCGACTTGGCGGGGTCGTACAGCAGCGTGGGCCTGTGGCTGCTCCCCGGGGCGTTAGTGTTTAGTCGGTTAGCGGGCGCCACACAACAGAGAAACATTACATCTCTCGGAAGGACGTTACGGGGTGCGGAAGCGGTTAGTACACGAGACGGTTTAGTGTTTGGTTTTCAGGAAGGACAGGTCGATAAAAATACTAACATTAATCATGTAGAATAAGTTCTATATCTTAAATTAAGTGATAGCTATATTACTTAGAGCTAGTTGTGTACGCCGCGCGTCCGGGAACGCGCGGCGGGTGAAGTGGATGGCACTTCGAGTGTGGCCGACGTCGCATGCTCGCGTTAGGTCACAGTGAAGACAGAGATCGAGAGAGTCGAAAGATAGCGAAATAAAAATAAAAAAGCATTAATGCGTCATGAGAGATGGGCGTCGACTGTCGTTTTGGCGGCGTTTCTAGTAAAACACTTGCCTCTTGACAACGTGCGGCCGCCCGTAATGACCGTTAGCGCTATGTGAGCAGACAAATAACTCATTATTATATTACACAGGTAGTGACGCTCCTGCCACGACTCGGGAACGAAAATATTTACAGTAAATTTTGATGCACATAAAGCTGGGGAACTTTACATTCGTTTGCTACAAGAAAATCGAAATTCATGTACTTAGATAGTTTAGCAATTACTCACTATACAAATGGAACTCATAATAATACTGAGAAACATCCAGCAAGTACTTGTCCAGCCCGGTATTATGTAGAGTATTTTCTTAGGTAACATTTTCATGTTGGCATCGAGCCATGTTATTGTAATTCGGTGCCAAGAAATTCATCGTTACCGAGTGAAAACGAACATTATTTTTTTAAATTACTTGCAATAATATGGCCAATTAATACTATATTTCAAATTCATTAAGTGTCTGAATGTCTTAAGTTTATTTGACTTTTAAGATAAGAGATTAAAAATAAAATACTTACGGCAAGGGCGAGGTTTGTTGCCTAATCGAGTTGGCGATGTTTTGGTCCGAATATAGATTGATGGGAGAGTTGAACTGCCTGTGCACCATCTGAAGAGACGCGCAAGATTTATAAAACAAAATACAGTTTACAAGTCGCGCGATGGAACAATGATAAATGAAATATTACAGAGATTGAAAGGCAGAATCCTATTGATTTTGCATTAGGATTGAAAGAGATTCTTCTCTAGGGTTGACAAAACCATGAAATATGAAGGTATACAACGTACACCAATGCAATAAGAAGCTCAAACAATGGTATATAGACATGAAGAAATAAAGTATGTTACTCATGATCCATTACAAGAAAAGCGGTAAGGTTGTGAGTGCCAATTATAACTTAGAATTATCACAATTATCAAATTTTGTTTGGTGTATAGCTAGTCATGAAAAGTAAACGGCAAAACATAATTTTATGCGTTTATCATAACGAGATTGTAATTTATCATTTGATTATTAAATTCAAACTGTTTTTATTAGATATACAGGATATAGCAATGCTATGCAATTAGGAAGTATTTATTTTTTGTAAAATTTTATTTAAAGAAATTTTATTTTACTGAAGATATCTTATGATATTTGTCCAGTCTTCGGCTTAAATACAATAATACGGGCGAGACCAAAATGCATCAATGTGCGAGTAATGCGCATGTGTGCGTGCGTCACAAATAGTCAACGAATCAAATAGTAGGTACATACATACTGCATTATGCGCAGCCTGACAGTTGCTGTCTTTTCAAACTGACTAACTTGGCCGTACAGCAGCTTGTACGTGAAACGGTCTCGTCTATCTATCTCCCTCTAATATTCGCGTTAGTATACTTTTTCTCTTTCACTTTGCCGACCAACAGTTTCTAAATCTATGGTTTTAACTGAATACTTATATGCACTATGCTTATATAAGTCACTGGTTTAGTAAGATACGTATATATTTTACAGATTTTAATATAATAATAATAGGGGTTAAAGAATGAAATTGCCGATTTTTTCCTCATTATTCATTAGTGTATAATTCCTTTAATACAATAGCTTTGTCCATTATTCTTTTTTTTATTTTAAACTTCATTACAAGGACTTATATTTATGTATAAAATTTTATTCTTATTTTTATTTTTTTCACTACAAATACATCTTCAAAAAAAGCTCGTCCCAAGAGGTGCCCGTCTCCGTTATAAAAATATGAATATTTTTTTACAGATATCAATTCACAAAATTTTTCGCTATGTATCCTATAGCTTAATTTTGTCTAGATATATCCACAAAATTACACAAAATTTAGATGTGTGGTTCCTTAAAAAATCGCAATTATATTTGTATGGAAAAATGAATTTTCGTTAAATTCTTCATACAAAACGGCAATTTCATACTTAAACCCCTAATATAAGGATATCCTATATCAGAACCAGATACACGTCGAATAATGAAGGTTTCCTCTAAACGACGCCGCGACATTGTAAATAGAAAAATGTTTCTTAAATATTTTGATGTGTTTGTAAAGACCATTACATTGTGTTTATATGACTAGCTAAACCAAAATGAATTCTGCAGTGGATCACAAGCAATGTCGGCTTCGTAACAGAAGTTTGTGGCGGCATGCTCGAAGCTGTGACTGACACACTAGTCTAATGAACCACCTTATTGCCCTCATCTCCGGCCACTCGCTGCAACACCGACTCTGCCACCTGAGTTTTTATTAAAATATCTATTACAACGTGCAATGAGTGAATCGGTGCGTACTAATAGTTGAGAGTTTATGTTATACTAGAGTAGACAACGAACTTCAGTCATGCCTAAATACTAAAGACGCATTCTCGCGTTCTCAATGACTACTTAAAATGTCTCAAGAAAATATGAAACAATGAAGTTGTTTTCGTTGTCGACAAGAAGACCAATGAGGGTGTTTGAACTACCGGATGGCGCAACTTAGACAAGAGGTCTTGCTGTTAAGGATTTCTGAATTAAAACTTGACTGTATAAATTATTTTTAAATAAAAAAACCGCCTTCTAAACTAAAAAAGGAAAAATAAAAAAATTGTTTATAAAAATCTAAATATTTTTTGAGGTCGGTCCCAAATACCAGTTACAATCTTTAAAATCAGTACACCCAGTAAAGAGATATGAGGTAACAAATCTAAAACAAAACAGTGGATTTGACAGAGGAGCCTTCTCCTTTTTTGATGTCGGTTAAAAAGTGACTGGGCCTCAGGCTGTCATTGTGCTGCCATCTGGCGGATACTATTTTCGAAAACCTCAGAGGAAAGACTAAAGCATCCTTCCTTTAGCACTCTTCATTGAGTCGAAAACCCCTTGCTTTAACACAGTTAGCAAAAATCACCTGTCGCAGACTTTTTTTCACAACACTTCTAGTATAACATAAAACTCTATGGTACCAATTTCATATATTGTGTTAAATAATGTATATAGCACTATACGATTAGCAAGAAGCTTGTTTAATCATTTCGATTTTTAATCTTGTCTTCTCGATATTAGTATAATGATCATGAAACTAAACGAGACTATTCCACGTCTTGTTTCTGGTTTTCAAATTGATTCTATTGGCTGAAAGTATTTTGGCCAATCATGATTATCTAACTAATTTGAAAAATTTCAATAGAATCATTTTGTGTTAAGTGTAAAGTAGGTAGTTATAAAATTAAAAGCGTGTGTGGTCTGTGCTTGCACGTGCTGTGTTTCACGATAAGACTTCAATAAAAGTTGTCCTAAAGAACCAAATTCCCTTGAATGTAAAGAGGCAATTATGGTCCTTCGAGCCAAGCCAGACAATGTAAGAACGGACACCAAGGGCCTTATCGCATTATTTAGACACTACCGAAGAAACGAAAACTACTACTATTCTTAATTAATGGCGTCGCGTCGCATTAAGCGTACGCATTTTGGCAATGTCAAGTGAAAATGTAACTAAAGTAACAAAAATTGTACGGTTGATTGAGGTTAAAAATGTAGTCTCTCTCTCACACGTGTTTTTACAACAAGAACTCGAGAGAAACTCCAAACGAAAACTAAATCATTTACGTTCCCATGGTTTGACATCTGACAGCTGTCAAAATGTAGGAAAACGGAAGAGTTTTGTATTTGAGTCACACGCGATAAGGCCCAAGGTTCGTGTCTATTTTGTGTATTAACGTGTGTATGTACAAGTGTGCCTAAATATTTCATAGTGAATTCCATGTAATTTTGTATAGACATAGATATAAATGTTGTCTATTCATCACACTGTAATTGAGAAGTCAAATATGGTGTGATGTGATTGAATCCATTTAGTGTTTGTATTTTTTGTTTGGGATTCCGAGTTATTGGTATACTTTAACCTATTGCTGTAAATTGAGTAAAGGTTTTGTGACAAAATAGTAGTTTAAGTAACAGTCACATAATAGGGGCTATTAAAACACGAGAGGAAGTTTAAAAAAACCCTTGGCGTGTTTTTTAAATTGTATCCACGAGTGTTTTAATACCAAGTTACGTGCAGTACATACACTTCTTTATCTACACTCATACATAAATTAAAATAAAACAAAAAATAAATAAATACCAAAATTACGTTTTACAAAACAAGTGCTTTTTTCTCAATTTCCATTTGAATATGCTTGTTCGCGCCGTATTGGAAACACAGATCCTTGCATTTTTACCAATCACAAAGCTCTCCGCCAGAACTGTCCAATCAGAAGCGCCCCGTCGCCATGACGCGTTATGCAGCGAACCAATAAGACGGCGCAGGATTTCTTAACGCAACCAATAGAATAATTACACACTAAAACAATAGAATGAGGGGGCTCGCCAATTTTCCATTTAATTAATTTTAAATCCTAATAAAATTAATCTTTGTTTGTTCCTTTTCTGTAAAATTATTGCAATGATATTTTTATTTTTCTGGCAATAAACTATTTGTTATCTCAGTGGCTTTTTGCAAATTATCTGGCCGAGTCAAATTACCTGTATGGGTTAGATCCTAGATAAAAATAACAAACAAAAGGCAAAACGGGAAGGCAAAGCTTCCCGTTTTGCCTTTTATTTGTTATTTTTAAAGAAAAATAACTGAAACATAATAATCCGAACAGGTTTTATAATGCTCATTAAGTAACAGGTTGTTTTTTAAAAAAATATTGATTATCTGTATTAAAAACTATGTCATTTTATGTTCACCTTTGAGATCGTAATTCGAATTTCAAATATTATTAGGTTGGGGAAAAAGTCTTTCGCATTATAGTATGTATAAACTTGTAATAAAATCTCTTTGGCTATACTATTTGTATCTGGCTGGTTTTGGTATCATTGAAAGTTTAAATTTTAAAGAACATAATTCCAAATTCAAATTAGGAAAATGTGTGATTTTCATTTGTTTTTCGTACCGCCAAGATGAGTGAATCTAATGAAGAAATTCGATACATTTTAAAATTTTACTACGAAAAAAATTTGCGATGTTTATGGACCTAGTGCAGTGTCTGTGAGAGTAGCACAAATTTGGTTTAAGCGTTTTCAATCCGGAAATTTTGATGTCAAAGATGCACGTCGCTCTGGTCGCCCTATTACAGATAAAATGGATGCCATTTTTGAAAAAGTGGAGCAAGATCGGCATGTCAGTAGTTACGACGTAGCTCAAGAACTGGGAATTGACCACAAAACAGTTTTGGCGCATTTGAAAAAAACTGGGTACACAAAAAAGCTCAACATTTTGGTACCTCACTAGCTCACTGAAAGAAACCTAATGAACCGTGTACTCATTTGTGATTCTTTATTACGACGTAATGAAACCGAACCATTTTTGAAGAAGCTGATAACTGGTGATGAAAAGTGGATCACGTACGACAAGAACGTCCGAAAAAGGTCGTGGTCAAAGGCCGGTCAGGCTTCACAGACTGTGGCGAAACCCGGGTTAACTCGCAACAAGGTGATGCTGTGTGTGTGGTGGGATTGGAAGGGCCTTATTCATTATGAGCTGTTACCACCAGGCAGGACCATCGATTCTGAACTCTACTGCGAACAACTGATGAGATTAAAGCAAGAAGTTGAGAGAAAGCGGCCGGAATTAATCAACAGAAGGGGTGTGGTTTTTCATCATGATAACGCTAGACCTCACACATCTTTAGCCACTCAGCAAAAATTAAGAGAGTTTGGCTGGGAGGTGTTAATGCATCCGCCGTATAGTCCTGACCTTGCACCTTCAGATTTCCACCTGTTTCGGTCTCTTCAGAATTCTTTAGGCAGTGTCAGGTTAACATTACGAAAGGACTGCCAAAACCACTTGTCGCGGTATTTTGACCAGAAGTCCCAAAATTTCTATAGCAATGAGATCATGTCCCTACCTACAAGATGGCAAAAAGTTATCGAACAAAATGGTACCTACATACTTTAGTTAAATGTAAATAAACTATATTAAAAAATGTTTTGAATTTTCTTAAAAAATGCGAAGAAACTTTTTCCCTAACCTATTATGACATGAGTGTAGATAAAACATTTTGTGTATATTCAGTACACAGACTACTAAGGGGATACTATGATTCAGTAGTAAAATTTTCTGTAAAATGTTTCACAATTTCTAGTTTTATAAAATCTCCAAAACTTTATCACACTTTTGAAACTTGAATACCTAATATTAATTAAAATTCCGTGTCAGTCTTCGTGTAGTTTTATCTTACCTTCTGCTTCATAAGCGTATCTCTGTAGTCGTGGTGCGGGGGCGCCCTCATGGAGGGGTTGGGGTGGTGACGCAGGTAGCTCTCCGTGGGTCCGGGTTCGCGACGGACTTTCGCGCCTGGCAGCACAAGGGGAGTTGTGCGGTATGGCTGAAAGTAATAAAACAATCAACTATAGCTCACTCGAAACTATAAATGTAGGTATCTACCTAATTTTCTCGGACCTTAAAGAAACAGAGAAATACTTTGTGGGACGTCAACAACATACATACAAAGTCACGCCTTTCCCTCAAAGGGGTAGGCATAGACCACTTCATTTCACTTAAGTATTACTTTCGCTTCATCTATCCTTACGTATTTCTTTCGCTTCATCTATCCTTACGTAATTCTTTCGCTCCATCTGTCCTTACGTATTTCTTTCGCTTCATATATTCTCATCACAGTCGCAGTCCTCTTACCTACATTCTCGGCGATTTCGAATATTTGACCTGACTTTAGGATGTTTTCAAGTCAACAAAGCGTGGCTGTTAAACTTAAAATTGCACTTGCATTTAGTAGTAATTGTTCAAATAGACAAGCGCACTGTGAAAATTGTTAAATAGTTCGCAAACTGTTTTCTAACTCCTCATCGGGTTGCCCCAAGCCTACAAAAGGATGTCCAGACGGCGAGCATTTCCTGCGAGGGAGTCTCTACTGATTAGAGGAGCTTTGAGCAAAAGCACAATATATTAATAATATACACTGCTATCTATTTAAGAAAATAGCGACAACTCATCAAATCCTACTTACCTATAACTTTTTAATAAGATAGCAGACTATAAAGTTCGTGTGCAAAAGTTTAATTTTAAAACTTAGATAAAAATAGTATTCTTCCGCATTTTATTTTTTCAAAGAAAAAGGTGATTCATCAAGTGACAGGTGAGAATTTTCACCGTTAGAAAGTTGGGATGTGAACTTGTCATTGAAATGTTTGAATGTGGAATTCAAGGTTCGAAGTTGACATTATTAGATGTCGTACAATGACCTGAACCATGCCTGAACCTATCAGGCAGAATATCGGCCAGAAGAGTATCTATTTTTTAATGTAATATTCTTTATTTAGCTTAAGTAATTGAAAATGTTATATGATTGGTTACAATAATTTAAATTACTTTTATATAAATATCAATACTAAAGACTATTAAATAATGTATTTTGATAGATAATAAAATTGCTACTTCTGATGCGACAATACGAACGTAATATGGATGCTTATCCAAGTAAAAGTTCTTAACACGGTAAACATTTTGCACAGCAATTGAAATCTTGTTCTGAATAAAGAAATATATTTGTCTGTACAACGTTTAAAGGAATATAATTTATGTTTTTTTAAATCATAGCTACATGTTCACATACATAGATATTAACATAATGCAAGAGATGGGTACCATAAGTTTCATGAAAGAAACGAAGTGCGCATACGCTACCGCACGCAGCGCGTGTAATCTAATAATAACGCGAGGTTGTTCCATGTGGGTTATGATTTCTGACACTATTCCGTTATATTTATACGATCGTATCATTTGAATTTGGGTCGTGGTCAGCTTTGAAATATTAAAGTCTCCCTGCTAAACCAATGTCGCAAAACTGAGAAAACATTGAAAAGTTTAAATATTGTTTTATAGGTGTAGGTACTTACTATTAAAAATGTATTTAAATGTAGATTACAAGCAAACTAATCTTGAATTTTGTAAACAAACTGATACTGAACACAAAAGTGCTAAAGAACAAGTGAATTCAAATAATACAGAACCAAATAAATATTATGACATTAGTAACGATGATAGTATTTCACTTATTACATAAAGGTAAAGGCAAATATAGTATTTCCCTTATTACATAAAGGTAAAGGCAAAGATATATGGGCACAGTAAATTAAATGACTTGACACATAATTATGATGAAAAAGATGACACGATATTTCTTCTATCAACAGTCTGAAACACCAATGTCGCCATGTCTAACTAACAAACTGTTACGCATCAGGACAACGATTTAAAACCTTAAGTATAAGACAATACGAGCATATAAAAAATACTAACTTCTTCCAGCAAGCCTCTCTATGTGAGCTCTCTATTGCCAACAAATATATCTGACTTCCACATTTTAAAAGTACAAGAATATATTATGTTTTTCTGGAAACAAAAGCCACGAAGGCCACAATCTATAGCTGCCTACACATACAATTTCTAGCTCGCTTGTATATCGCGAGCAATGTGCCATTTAATGAATCATGGTCTATTAAAATCGCAAAAGTGATGTACGAAGAAATTACTCTGTCTAATGTTCTAACAAATGTGCCAATAAGCGAACAAGTTGTAGTGTTTATTTGCGTCCGTGTTTACAGGACTTAAGCCCCGCTACTGACGCAACGTGTTAGTCATGCCCCCATGGAATTGTATCGATAAATAGCCAGATATAATTTATACGTATAACGAAAGTGGTTCCTCAACTAAAATTACAAAATAGAAAGTGCATTTCTTTGATTGTTACGCCTTTTAAGCGATTCTGATGAATTCTGATATAGAGATAGATAGATGTCCTGAAAGGGGGGGGGGGGGGGGGGGGGTCCTTTTCCTGGAGTTTCACCATTCATCCATATTAATTTTTTTCCAAAGTTGTGATTTGGAGAATTGATAGATTAGGTAATTTGTGTATTTTTGAGCTTTTTTGTTTGTTGCCCTTTGGTGGGTTGGTGTGTCCATAAAGTACTTTTTCTAATACGAAATTAAGTACTTTAATTCGTTCCAGTTAATATCTACAATGTCTTTGCAATTAATGTAGTACAGTATACACTTGCTCATGTTCTGAAAATTTTCGTCAAGATAATAAGATTATTTATTGGAACTTTAATTTAGCTTAGGGTGCTTTTCACAATTATGAAATGAAGGCATGAAATTCCATTCCTGGCACGCACACACGTCGTGATATAGTTACGTTACATGTTACGCGTCTTACTGAAAGTTCAAGTGGGTGTAAAAATTTAGTGACGTGACATTGGGGCTAAAATAGAACCACAGCTGTGAATGTATATCAAACATGAGACGAAGATGATATTAATTATGACCTTAAGTTAAAGGGCCATTAGTTCAAAATTGATTGGCGAAATGATTTCACAGGATAAGTTTAGTGGTCGTGGTTGCGTAAAATGTACGAAAGACCATCGATTATTTTGTGCGAACTTGTATCGTAAAAGAAGATTTAAAGATTGGGCACGAGCTTAGTGGATTAGGTAACTGCGTGTGGTTTTCCTTCAACTACATTTTGTTAATTGTATTTAGCCATTCATTGCTAATTACTATGTAGCTTATTGTATTCTAATTTAATTAAAAGCAGTTGTTATGAATTCCGTTTGTTATATTTAGTATAATGTCTTTCATTAGTGTTATATATTATATTTGATTGTTATAGCATAAGTATCTAAGTACCTTTGTTAAGAATGGTTGGAGTTAGTGTGTTACTGCTAGTTATCAAAATACTGCGCAGTTATCGTATACACAAAAAATATAACCGTAAAGCTCCGAGTTATTACATCACATATTTTGTAATACTACGCGCGAGCCTCAAGTGCTCCAAAATTAGATGATGGCGCCTGAACATTGTAACGAACTGGTCCGCAGCATCACTGGCTTGACGATACACATCTGGACCACGCTGCGGCCTCGGCACTGTCGAGGCCTCGCCTTTCTATTAGCACATTAGTAGTTGAGAGCGGAAGGCAAGTTGTTCACACGCACCCAGTTGGTGACAACTTCATCCTCGGGATGCATGGGGTCCTGGTACCCGTTGGGGAAGAAATTTGGGTTGACCGCCATTGCAGCACTAGCGCGGACGTGTTGTTCAGCGCACGATCACAGACTGCCACTCCAGCCGCTCGCGGGTAAACAACGCGATTTCAATGCATTCTATTTTGGAAATTAGGCGGGAAAATGGGCGTCGGCGTGGGCGAAAGCCTGCCGCGCCACAGCCTTGCAGCACGACACGAAATAGCGATTATTTATTAACTTAAATATTTTTATATAAAAAAACAACTATAATGTTGATACATTTATACATCAACTTAAAATAGGACGGCAAGCTAATAAATTTTAAAATCAGCGACACAAACAGGATACACTTAGCGCACTGAAGTGCCAAAGTGTCATTTACTAATTACCCTCTAATTTGATTGACAATACTAGTCTCTATTTCTGAAATAGGTAGATACTAAATTTAGAGTGAGAAGTAAAACTATGTAACCTTGGCATTTGGAATCAAAGTAACGACAAAGTCAAACAGGCATAGGTAGATTTATTTCAGTTTAGGAACTAACTGTACAGTAACGAAATATAACATTATAAGTACAATGTAACGGGTGAGTAATGAGAATTTAATATTTCTTGCTCTAATTATAGTGCCTACATAGAAATACTCCAGATTCTAACGTTACAGGGAATAATTTAAATAATTATTATTAGTGTCATAACGTTTTATTGTTTGCTGCCAAGTCACCGCGTTGCTTGCTATTTTGTTTGCATTTTCCAAGAGACCCAAGGATTACGTAGGTGAGTCTACACTACAATTCTCTGGAACATTAAATACCTACACACTGAACTACATCCCTACTAGAGATAATTTCTCTTTTCAAAGTAAGTTCAGTTGTTTTCTCAAATAAAATAGGTATTAGGTAACTAATGGTAAACATGATGCTCTAGAAAAGTTACTCTAAGTAGCAATGAATGTTCAAATGATGTCTGTTGAAAAAAACAAACCTTTAGACCTAGATTCATCTTGTTATTTATTTTATTTTTGACGGGGAATTCTTTATTTTTGGATTTCACTTGATGAATAATATTGTCTTGTTAATATGATAATTTTTGTATAAATAACCTACGTGAGAATTATATCGTTAAAAGTACTTTGTCTAATGTTTTCGTCAAATAAAACATGCAAACTATCCATATATAATACGAAAAACAAAAATGAAGAATCATCCAAGAATTTTAAGAGAATACAGAGCAGGCACAGTAGATTCATCGGACGGCATTGGATCGCCTTTGATGAGGAAACGCTCAAATACTCTGTATTTTATAGAATACCTCAGTCAAATTAACACTTCGTTAATCGGAACATTTTTATTCTCTCAGTTTACAGGGCTCCACGTGGCAAGCGATGGAGTCAGTGTCGGCAGCGCGCGAGTATATTTTGGTGTTGTAAGTAAGCGTTTATTCTATAGGTTATGGTGCAGTGATCTGCTTAGCCTTACTATTATCCGGTGCCGTTTGCTTGCTACTCTAATAGACAAAATTACTTATTTTTATTAGTAAATTCGAAATTAGACAACCACGAGTAACATACATAAGCACCACGCTTGGGATGATTTTAGATATGAGACGTAGGCTTTTCAGACAATATTCGACACAGTTCCCTACGTCTACATAACAGGCGTAAGTAAATAGCCGTTAGGTTGTTGAAACGATTTCGAGCAGCTAGTAACGTTAGACGGGCGGCTATTATTGCGATCATGATTCAATAAACTGATTTAGACCGTCTCCAGAACGGCTTCCAGTCTATACTTACGAGCAACAAAATCGACTCACCTACGATACCAACTACGTAAGTTTCGATTCTTAATATATCGGTACATAAAAATAAGATTAGATAAACAAAACCTGTAAATATAATTTGAATGTATATTTCATAAGCTTTATTTAATCTGCTGTAAACATCGATATATAAAGTATTGGTGACAATAGACTCATTTCTTCAGAAACCCTGGTTTCTCATTTTTACGTCATACTCCATTTCTGTGACTATGCAGAGTGTTTACAGTTAATTGAATCATTGTTTATTGAGTAATTGATTAATCTTACAGATTTATTGACCTTCAAAATTCAGCTGATTTTCCCAAAAATTTTAGCTCTTAATTTTAACTGTATGTGGTTTTCAATTTGTAAAATCAATAAACCAAAATCTATCACAGTAAAAACTGGTCTAATGTAAGTTTAGGTTCTTGTTTAACACACGGGATTAAAAAATATTATTTACTAATTGTAGATTTTGATAAGGGAGTTCCTGAACCAAAGCATACCGGTGAGTCGATTTCATTGCCCGTAGTTCCAGATTCATTGCCATATGGACATCTTGTTTCTGTTACGTCGTCGGCAAGAAACTATCTAATTAATAAAGTAATATCATTAGGCATAAGAGCAACTTGGGTGTTTGCCAAGTAACGTCATTTAACGGATGGACGTGATTTGGTTAACCCATTTCGTTTTAACATCAAGGGCGATCACTACCATAACATAAAATATTTCGCGAAAGACGTTGAACTTCTTTTGGTAAATTATGTTGCTGTAAAAACAGTTGATGTTTTCTTTAGCTAATAAGCATGTGGATTCATCGAAGCTTTTTAAGCGCATCTACGAGGGGAGGTCAAAAAGTTCGCGGAATGAGGGGGACAGATGCTGAAATTAAACACCAAATTATTTTTCCTGTGTGATGTCTCCAAGAGTGAGAAGTCCAAGAGTTTTCCTTGCGTTTTTGCAAGAAATTGGTACATTTATCAAATATAAGAAATGTTTCAAATCTAGTCAAGTAAAAATATTAACAGATAAGAAGTTACCTGCCCTAATTGAAATAAAAAGTCGAACAAATTATGAATGTCATTTCTTAAAACTGATCCAAAACCTAGAGTCCCGAACTGTCTCGTATTTAAATAAAGAGTCGTACAAATTATGAAATGAAGAGCCGATAACAATTTATGATTGCAATTTCTTAAAACTGATCCACATAATACTTACGACTCCCAAACTGTCTCGCAGTCGAAGTCTGTATTTTAATTATTTGTCATGGACTTAAGTGAAGATGGGGAGCGTGAAACACTAATCTAATAACAGATAAGTTCGTTGAGATTGCTTGGCGCTATTTCAGAAACAATAATGATGAATCACATGAGTTAAACATAAATCCAAAATATATAGTTAGCTAATATCTAGTTTTGAATGTGAATTGATTGAAGAGAGGGAACTCAATCCTGAATTCGGCAGCTATAAAACGTTTTTGCCTTGGGAACAGTTATTTGGAGTCCTTTGCAGATCAAAAGATCTTATCGACTCTTCCTTATTCAGAATACAGCACTCTGCCATTCAACGTATTTCATTGCAAAATATGTCTCTCCAAGTCTCAGCGGATGAATTTCATGTTACACATGTTTGTTTGGCTAATAGGCACTAATTCACATTATTGTTCTAGGCGAATACATTTTTCCTAAATCAATACTGGAAGTAGCCTACGAAACCATTCTACTAATTTGTTAATTTCTGCTTAACTGTCACCTGCTTACTACATTTTTAGTATTATCAATTTGTCGCCATATAGGTATTATGTTAGAGGAGAGTTATGAGTGATGCTCGACTATAGGTAGATTCGAGTGGTTGTTGTTTATATAATTAAGTTTATGAACTGTAATAAAAAATATAAATTTATAGCTCTACCACGCAAACGTTGAACTGCCTCGAGTCGAGCCCTTTCGGTGGAGTACGAACACAAACACCGTGACATGAGATTATTATACCTAGGTATATTAGATTATGTGTATTTGTCCGTTATCAGTATCCTAATACAAGTTCGTAATGTTACTTAATTTGGTCCAGATAATGTCTGTTATATAGGTCCCACCACGGAAATTAAGGTTAAGTCTCCCCCGTCGCAGTTTGCCTTGGCAGGATTCTCGGACAGGATGTTTAGTGGGTGGTGCGGAACGCTTTAATCCTGAGTATTACATAGCCTTGCGATTGCATCATATTGAGTAGGGATGATGCGTAGGTACATTAATTTGAACTCGCCGTTAGCATAAATCTTAAAAGTTTGCTCGTAAAAAATCCCATTGGAATGGATGCCTTGACACATGAATAAGATAAATACCTATATTATAGGTACTTTCATAACTAATTGACAATGCAAGAAACTAATTACGGATAAATTGTAAGTATCATTTGTTTTATTTTTAATGAATCACATGATCAATTCTATTTTTAATTAATGTATAGTACAAATAGTGCCTAAGAAATTGCGTAAGAGGAAGAAGGAGGCGCCTATAGGTCGGTAATATATTTACGACATCGTAATGTTAACCGCCAGTATCCTTCGAATGGTGCCAATATAGTTGTACCACATTGATGTATCATTTGTCGTAAAGAATTCTTTGAATGGATATGCCAATTTGTAATTTTCTCGATGATTAATTTTAAATTTAACGCATTTCAACATCCAATCTGTTATCCGGACTGCTGAGATGATTTAGAGTACCTACCTATAACATCTGTTCTGGTTGTTTGCTTTAATTAAATGTTAGCTCACTAAAGTTTTGTCACTTTTTTGAGTTTGATGCCCCTTTAGCTCTATCTAGTCTAGGGAATGCATTACCTTTCCGACTAGTGCAGGTGCTGTCCGGGCATAGTTGCTTCGGATCGTACCTGCACCGGATTGGGCGAGAGGAGAGGACTGCGGTGCTGCGGAAGATACGGCCCAACACACCCTTGAGGTGTGCCCGGCCTGGTCTAAGCGGCGCCGTAGTCTTGTCACGGCGGTAGGGCCGGACCTCTAGGAGGATGATCCCGACGCACCAGCGCTCCGCCGGAGGAGGAGGCGGAATCGCCCTCCCTCCCCCTCACGGTGACAAGCAGCGGACGACAGGCACGGGAGCGCCTTCGTCCGCAATGCACTGCTCAATACCCCGTCGTAGGGGGTGACCGAGCACTCACGGTTTCTGCATACCCCCTCCCCGATACGGTGGGGATGTGAGGGGCCCGCCGCGTGGGCGGGCAATCGTCAGTGGGGATTAGAAGTAGGGGCTCGGCCGGTTTCCCAATCCCCCACCATGTATGGCGAATTTCCAGTCCCACAAATTCCAGGATTGAGAATTCCCAACGGGATTGCATTCCGGAGCTCTGTCCAGACCACGAACCGTGTGGTTCACGTGCCTCTTAAGAACAGTTTAGTTAGCCACTTTTGGACATGTCTGCAAACGGTTCGTGTGCAAGTATTAATCTCCAGAACATCATCAGTTTGTGTGCAAGGAATGATCACAGGAGCGATAAACGGCCTCTTGATAGCGAACCGCTCGGTAGCAGCACGCGAAAATGTCCAAGTGTCCTTAAGCGACCGCGGATGACGAATTTTGTTTGCGTGTTTATGGAGCACCACACATCGCAGGCGACGCGGGGGCGTTGTCAGCCATCCTCGGCACCACTGTGGGGGACCCGGGAATAGGCTCTTTTCTGGGCCAGCGGAGCTTTGAGCTTAGTGGGGGCTGGTTTTCACCGGGTGGCGGTGCGCTTTCCGGTTTTTATGCCGGACAGCGGCACGATTGAACGATGCAACGGTTCTTCTCGGTGAAAGCGAATGCTTCGCGATGCCAGGTCGAGTGTGCCTTGGCAGCATGTCCAGAGAGAATGTTTAGTGGTTAGTGGGGGGGACGCCTTTACCTTTAAGTACCACATACCTCTGCAGTTGGATTGCAAGGATGATGGGTAAATGCATTAGACATCTGCGTAAAAAAGTATGTTAGCATAGGTGCCCGCTTGTACCAAACCATATTTTTTAATACAACTAGATGACAAACAAGCTGACAGCCCACCTGGTGGTAAGTGGATACCGTCGCCTGTAAACACCTGCAATAAAAAGGAAAAAAATCACTTGGTATTGCAGGTGCGTTGTCATCCTGAGGCCTAAGGTGAAATGCCTTTCATGCCCGGTAATTACACTGCCTATCTTTCCCTTCACAAAACAAAGTAAACTGTTTCACGGCTGAAATAGGAAAGGCGGTGGTTACTACCACCTAGTAACTTATATGTAAGATGTATCCTAAAATACATACATACATAATTGCGAAGAGCCCTAGCAACCCGGAGTAATATGCTTGCACGGAGATTCGCTCGATGTAACCGAGAGGTTAAAATTACTCTGTTTAAGGCCTACTGCCAGTCGTTTTACTCGAGTTCACTCTGGGTGAGCTATACACAAAGGGCGCTAAGGGCTTTGAGAGTTCAGTATAACAACGCCTTCAGGATACTGTTGGGCCTGCCCCGCTTCTGTAGCGCTTCTGGTATGTTTGCAGAGGCGCGTACAGACGGGTTCGATGCAATCATGCGCAAAAAAACGGCTTCCTTTTTAAGTAGAATGCGGGACAGTAGCAATGGTATCCTGAGGACGATTTCGGAAAAAAATGACTGCCCCATTATGAGGCACCTTGTAGGGTGCCTTGTTACTAGAATTATAATATAATTAAATTAAATATGATACCTGTTTACTAACATAGTTCTTAAGATTTTTGTTACTAACATTAATGGATCTTTGTTATCTAAAATAAATAAATTATTATTATTATTATTATTATTATTATATAATAAAATCACGCTCATTTCTCAAAAGAGGTTGAGCAGAGGTTTAGGTAAAATTTTGTTACAATAAAGGCACCTCTGGCAGATAGTGACAGGTTGCCAGTATGTCGCCTACTGGCATCAAACGTAAAAAAGTAACAAATCTTCAGTGAACCAACAAACCCACCAGGGCAGATGTTACGCTTTAAGTCGTTGGCAACGCTAGAGCGACTGCGGGGAGCGTAGGCGACCTGCGAAAGCCGAGGAGTGAAGACGCTGCGCCTTGCCGCTGTAGTATGTCACGTTGAAGCGGCTGCATGACGTAAGGAAAGCGCGGGAAAATCAACACGATTTGATAAATAAGCAGGACGTGCAACCACCTACTATGTCCTGCACTGTACGCGATTGCCTATCAACTTTCGCGCACTCCGGTCCTCTCAGTATTGTTATTTTTCCCGCAACTGCGAACGCAAAACGCGTCGCACCAGCGTGGCCAAGGCCTAACTCATCTCAGCAGTTCAGGTATCCTAAAATATAATGCTGCAAACTAGGCATGGAACATTTCATGAATAGCATGTGTGAAAAATCATATGAAATTATTTTCATTCGTTATTTTCCTTCACTTGGACTGCTATATTTCAGTCTGCGAAATCGCAGATCATTCCACTTTGTAAAAATCCCAGAAACAAGCACATACGGCGCGATAAATCAAACGATTATCTGTGTGTCAAACATTTTATCTAAGTATCAAATAAACAATCACTCGTCATAATTCATACTTCATTCATTACGAAGCAAACAGTATCGAGTGTGACATTACACCACGAAAAAAAATCATTATCTACCTGTGAAATTTCACATGTGAAATCATAAGAAAAAAAATAATTTCCTAGAATGAAAAGTAGCAATCATTTCCATGCCTACTGGCAAACTGACCTGGCTCTGAATAGACTCGTCGACGGTGTCGTCAGTGCGCGTGGAGGTGGGCGACAGCAGGTAGGACCGGTAGTCGCTCTCGTGCTGCACGGGGAACGGGGAGTGCGGCCCGGGAGTGCTCCGCGGTAGGGATTCTGTTCCGCGCCATGCGCTCGCCGGAAGCGGGCTTGGGGTCCTGAGCAAATGATGTAAGGTTGTAGTATATTTAGTTTTACACTTCAAATCTTTTAAATCAATGAGGTTCGATGGGTTTAATGTATAATTCATAAGTAAGAAATTAGAAGTTCCTCTTGTAGTCGGAGTGTAAGGAAAACTAACCACACTTATTCAGCTTTTGTCAATAGAAAACAACGATTTTGTATGGAGATGCGTACGACCCATCTGTTCATCTGCGGAAAACTGAACGAATGCGATTAAAAATAAAAAAAACGCATTTAAAACTAAAAACGAAGCAATAAAAAAATTATGTTTAAAAAATCTAAATGTTTTTTTGAGGTCGGTCCAAAATACAAGTGACTACGTTTATTCCAAATATTGAGGTTGGCACCGACCTTAAAAAACATTAAGATTTTTTTAAACACAAAATTTTTATTTCTCCGATTTTAGCTTTGAATGCAGCTTTTTATTTAAAAATATTTTGTTTTTAAATTTTTGGTGTTGTAAGTACTTACATATTGAAATTTTCATGAACTATCTCAAGATCTTTTAGGCAAACAAGCCATAAAATTATTACGATATCATCGATGTCAATTAAATAGGCATAATTAGGGATAACTCAACAACTACTCGTCAGATGTCGATCAAATTTAAATGGGACCACATGACAAGCACCAGCTTCCAAACGTTAAAATAATCTTCAAAATCGGTACACCCAGTAAAGAGTTATGAGGTAATACACAAGATTGTTTGTCTTGATGAGGAAGCTTCTTTCATTAGCACACCACATCACAGTGATAAAAAATAGTCAAGCAGTGGTGCCTTGCGAATAGCGTCGCTGCAGTATTTTGCAGTTACATTGTGAACTACAAAATGTCGATGTGTTTGTCGATTGGTTCTGCGAGGTCGTGAGCGAGCTGTTAGTAAGGCGGTATCGCTGGTGATTGCGATGTGATTGATTTTTCATACAAATTATCTCCCGAGCACGCGTCATCATTTTGTATTTCAAACGGTAACGTGAGATACCGGGTAGTAACTCAATATCCGGACGGATACCGGATATTCAAAAACTACGACAATTTCCTATAATAAAATGCAATATATTAATCTTTGTGAGGTAAATAAATATCAATAAAATGGATTATAATTATGACGGCTTTTATTTAAAGTCGAAAAAGTTACAAAAAGCCACAAGGCCTAACAAAAAAACTAAATTATTCTCCTGAGATATTCACTCTAATGATAAATACATAAATTTATAGTAAATATCTACATTTAAGACTTTTAGTAAAAACTTAGCGAAACCGCCCGAATTGATCTCTGATCGCGTTCACCGCACCGCACGTGCGGTGCTAAACTCGTCGTCACGACATACAGGCGCTCCAAATTCAAGCGTCTAGTCCGCTGCTACCTCGACTAAGGTTATATTTTTATTTATTATGACGTAACATTATGATATTATGATATACACAAAGTGCTATGAGGTAAGTATACCTATGTATATATATTAAATATTAACATTTTAATTCAGTGGCGGATTTACAAATTTGCCGCCAGTAGGCTAATAAGT
The DNA here is from genome assembly GCA_955850985.1 of Elophila nymphaeata. NCBI lineage: Eukaryota > Metazoa > Arthropoda > Insecta > Lepidoptera > Crambidae > Elophila > Elophila nymphaeata. The sequence continues at coordinate 6,642,803 of OY039073.1, forward strand.
TTTTGCCTCCAGTAGGTTAGAAATTTTTGCCGCCCCCACTTCTAAAATTCGTTAACCTGTTCCAACGAGCAGATGCCTAGTTCACAATCATATTAATTACATTTGCAACTTTATTGTGCTCTATCTCCCTCATTCCATTCATTGCTTTCATCCCTTTATTGAGAAATTAAATTTTCGACATGTCGTTTTCTGTGTGATAAAAAATTTGGGCCAAATTTGCCGCCCTAGGCTCCAGCCTACTCAGCCTACTGGTAAATCCGCCACTGCATTTAATATGGTGAAAAAATCAAACATATACAATATATACATATTTAAGATATCACAGAAAAGATAATGGTAACAAAACTAATCTTCTAAAGTAAAACGGAAAAAGTGTTATTGTAAACCTCGCTTGTTCGCTTATTGCAAACAATTGTGTGATATGTAATGGATCAGATTAGCGATGCGCCAAACATATCACTAAAGTGAAAAGATAGATATATATCTTTTCAACTCAGTGATATATATCACTCTTGTATATCAGTATCTCATTAAAGATACATTGCCTGCCTTGCACTAAAGATAGATATAGTTGATAACAACTATATCTATCTTTAGCGTTATTATGTCGCTTTAAACCAAAGTGTCTGAAAAGTGATATTAATCATCAAACTATATCTTGAAGTCGTGTCCATAGATTTGAGAGACTGTGTGTCGGTGTGTCGCTTAGACAAAGTTGTGTTCGTCTCTCTCTCTCTCTCTCTCTCTCTGTGATCGGAATCGTTCATTCATTCGGTCGGTATCCGTCGTCCGTATCTATCAAACTGAACTACGACACATTGATATAAATGATATAAAGAACGTCACCTGAGCTAAAGATACATTAGCTCTTTCGTGAAGATATATATCTTTTATATCACTCATTCGCAAGCCATTCATTCGGTATCCGTCGTCCGTATCTATCAAACTGAACTACGACACATTGATATAAATGATATAAAGAACGTCACCTGAGCTAAAGATACATTAGCTCTTTCGTGAAGATATATATCTTTTATATCACTCATTCGCAAGCCATTCATTCGGTATCCGTCGTCCGTATCTATCAAACTGAACTATGACACATTGATATAAATGATATAAAGATATGATTGAACGTCACCTGAGCTAAAGATACATTAGCTCTTTCGTGAAGATATATATCTTTTATATCACTCATTCGCGAGCTACACAACTCTAGATCAGATGCAATGATATTATATTTAAAAAGAGGTAGATAGGTAGAGGTCAAAAATGGTCCAAAATGTCATCATGTTACACGGTCAAATTAACTCTGCACCTAAAGTCTACGATTTCATGTTGTCGTATGTGGCGAGTTAACATGGTCGTATTGTAAGTTGTGAGTAAGACAACATGATATCTAGCAATAAAGTAAACGAGAAAGATATATGCTCGGGTGTGCTAATCAGCTTACTTTAGGGTGCCACTTTTTGCAAGCAAGTAACCTATCTACCTCTTTTTAAATATAATATCATTGATCGGATGTATAAAGTAATGCTGTTATTGTACGGAAGACAGCAGATTAGCCTACCCAAAACTGTCAAAGGAGATGTTCGTTATTGGTACCTACTTAAAAAAATCCAATGCAGTTTTAGTTTTCATCAAAATCGGAACTGAGACTCCTTTGAGTACTTTTCGCTATTCACACCCACTTGAAAAAATCATCCTGTATATTAATTAAACGATAGCTTATGCTCAGAGGATCTTGATTGAATATACCGTTATAGCATAGGTACCCGCTTGTTAAAATGTGTGTAAAAAACAACAAACATCCTGTTTATCTCACTAGTAAACGTTGTATCAGGTACAAGTATAGGTTTATCCTTTTATATGAACATGCAACACGTGATGGACTAAAAGTGGTAAAATATACAGTGTGTCCCCGGATAAAGTGCACAAACGAAAATGGGTGAAACTAGACCACAATTTATTGATAAAAAAAATAAAAAAAAATTATTAAAATTAAATTGTATTTAATATTGATTTTTATATTTTTATTCTCTTTTTTACGACCTTTTGTGTTTGTAAAATTGTAATTTTTTAACCACTGCGTGGATTTTGTTTAAATAAAAACAATAATGATCCCAAAAGATTAACATTGTATAGTAAGTAAAAAAAAACAACATAAAAGCAGTCACCACGGAGGAAAAAAATGTTTTTTCACTAATTTTGAACATAAAAGTGTTAAATTTTGGGTAAATGTTTATTTTTACCAAATAATGCCCCCTATAACAATTTATTTTTATTACCTCTTATTAATCCAGATCTTATAACCTTTTCAATAAAAAAAAAATCTACATTCTATCTCTAATACATGCTTAGTTACAAAACTTTTATTGAAGGGCCTGCGAACGTGCCGCTTACGTCATTGCTCAGGTAGAGTTTTTTTTCTCCGTGGTGACTGCTTTTATGTTGTTTTTTTTTACTTACTATACAATGTTAATCTTTTGGGATCATTATTGTTTTTATTTAAACAAAATCCACGCAGTGGTTAAAAAATTACAATTTTACAAACACAAAAGGTCGTAAAAAAGAGAATAATTTTTTTTTATAATAAATAAAAATAATAAATAATTTTTTTCTTATTTTTTTTATCGACAAATTGTGGTCTAGTTTCACCCATTTTCGTTTGTGCACTTTATCCGGGGACACACTGTATAACAGCTATCTTTTTCTTTACTATCGCAGAAATCCAGTTTATCTACATTTGATTGCTTGCGTCGACTTTTTCACTGTTGCCTTTCAGATCAACATCTACCTGTAAGAATGTTCTAGTATGGCTATTTGGATTGTTTTGATATCATCTGGGTCGAAAATATGTCTACCTAGATGTTATTTTCTTTAAGAATGGGAGGCTTTTGGGAACCTCATCCACCAAGGAAACTGGCATTTGGGGAGATACATTCTCGACCCAGATGATATCAAAACAATGCAAACTGGGAATATCTTACAATTTTTAGACAGTGCGCAAATAGTATAAAAATGGCTATTGAGGACATCTGTATTAACCCTCATTCCGACTTTAACTTCTTAGAGACTAATCGGCGTAGAGAATCCCCCTAGCAGATGCTCGCCGGTTAGAAATCCTCTCTCGAGTAGTTTGAATTACAGGCTTGAGGATACAGCATATCTCTAAAAACCCCGAACACTGAGGTCATCTACGACCACTAGTACTCATACATATAATAAAACTGTGCTTACCTGTAAGGTGTCGCAGCAGAATTGGGCACAGGCGACCGCGGCGCGTACGGTGTTCCAGCGGGAATCTCGCGGTCCACATCCCTATACACACCATGCGAATGAATATGGCGTCAGATTTAACATGAAACGGTGACGTCAACATGATAAACTTTGCCTGTAATATTGCTACGTTCAATAATCTTATTGCGTCAGAGGGAAGTGCTAATATCTAGTTTGCAATAAAACTGGATGTAGCACGAGTACCTACTCGCAATCTAGTATTAGTGAGATTATCGTAAAACATCCTTGCGATTTTAATATCTTTGATTTGGCGTTAGCAAAAAGTTTTTTAATCCACTTAACGAGTAATAAGATTTTTAACACTAACCGAACGTTTTGTTTTACAGATTTTGATTGTTTATTTAAGTTTGAAGTAGATTTCAAACGTCTATCTATATGTATAAAATATCAGAATTAGGTATAATCTGAAATAATAAAGTGTATCATGTTGACGTCGCAATAAATATAGAGACTAGACGAGGGTGGAAATAATGCAATTAGATACAACAATAAATATACGAGCTAGAGACAATCATAAGATCAGATAAGATCAGACAATCAGCAAAACCAGCATTTTCAAAACTGAGTTGAACAATGATGCGCAAAAATAGATAGCTTAGTAAAATATAACGTTTGAAAATTCTGATTTAGAAATAAATAAACAGTTTATATTACCAACGAATACAATAGGTATCTACATCCATCCATGCACACAAAATATACGAAATATGTGCAACAACAGGTGATAAAGAAAATAAAGTGTAAGGGAAGGTTTTACTCATCATATTGGAAATATAATTGATACTTATAAACATAATACAAAATACTAATAATAATATCCAATAAGTAATTACTTGGAAAAGAATAAATAGTAATATTCATGCTAACGTCTCCTTGAAGAATCAATTTGGGAAGACATAAACTTAGATATCGAATAGAGACATTGCCGATTTTGAGTTCTATGCCCGTTTAATTAAAACCTGTATAATTTTGCATTTAAGCAGGCGTTCGACTGTGATTGCCAGTCTTAGATCATCTAAGTCTTCCAATATTGATTGTAGACACTTTATAACTAGCAAGTTACTAAAAATCGGCATTTTCTAACACCAAAGAGTAAGGGAAAAACTGAGGTAGGCATACACCTATAGTGCATTAGTCTTACTCAGCGAACTCGTGATAGAAGGTGGGCGTGGGCACGCGCCCTACAAAACTGCCCGATGCCCTCGGGACTGAGTACAGATGTGAACTTGAGCCTCCCCTGCAGTGATACTACACTGTTAGTAACAACTTAAATACGTCTTGTTGAATCCAATAATATAAATACATTATTCATAGTCATTGCTGTCTTTTTCCCTGTGATACGATACATTATTAAATTAATTCAAAATCAGAACATAACGATGGTTATCAGACAATCTATCATAAGATCTGTACCCTTAGTATGAGTTTGTTAGTTTTCGAGCTCGTTCAAACGTATCGTCTCTTTTCATACATTGCCCACTAGCGCCTCTAGCGTAAACTATCAGAAACAGTGGGCAATGTATGAAAAGAGACGATACGTTTGATCGAGCTCGAAAACTATCACAACTCATACTAAGGGTACTGGTTAATACACTGTCACCCATAAGACTTGAAATAATATTCGATGTTCAGTCAAAAAATATTTGATAACATTATAATCATTTCAGCCGAGAGACGCCCACTGTTGGACATAGGCCTAGGCCTTAAACAACATTATAAACTGCACAACAATATTACTTTCTAAGAATGAAATAGATTCCGAAAATTTGTCTAATTCTACACTGGAATTCGCAAAAAGATGAGGCATAATCATATATCAATAGCTGATGAAACTTCTATTTAATGCTTGATAAAAGAAATCCTTTATTGAAAAAATTGCATTACCTTTGGACCACTATCTTGATTTGGTTTGGAGCATTCTTAAATAGGTTCTGCGCGTCCTCGTGTCGCAGATCGCGCGCATCGTAGTCGTCGATTTTGGCGATTATATCCCCTCGAACCAGGTCACGGCCGGCAGGGGTGCCAGGAGTCACCTGCAAACATAAAAGAACACTTTTGTAAATATGTAATCATTTTGTTAGATACATCATTATAATTAAATTAAACTTATTTTTGAATATATTATTGAACCAGAAAACCCATAAAGACTTGTATATATATTGCTTTTTTAAAATACTAAAATATTTATAAATGGAACCAAAATTAAGGACATTCTTGATGAGATCTATTCGAATTATCTTTTTTTAGACTGTACTGACGAAAATTATTAAAGAAAAGAACTTAGACGTTATTGTGCTTTTAAAATAGCGAATGGCTGTGGTAGAAATGTATAAATTGATAATAATATTATAGAAATCCACATAATGAACGAAATAACAACAATATTTTAAAGAGCGAGCCACAAAGCTGGAACGGAATCTCTGAAGATGCAGTTTACACGTATTTTATACTCGATTTCTGACTGATGTAATTTAAAATTAGATTTGACCCATAATCCATCGTCACAAATGTTTAGACAGATCGTTATATTAACTAACATTCTTCACAGCAGCTGTAATAACACTTTGATGTCATATGGATTTTAGAAGAGCCATAACGGCTATTATAAGATATAATTTCGTTACTGCATTAATCAAATATCAAAATGTGTAAATTTTTATTATATTTAATCGCGATTCTATACAAAATTTTAACTTTCAAGGAACATACTATGGCAATTAGAACACAAAATATACCTGTGTGTAGGTACCAGTAGCACGTACCTAGGTAATCATCGCGAAGTCTGTGCTACAAAAACTACATAAAATGTTTAATCCGTTCATGTCATCTTTTTTTATATAGGTACTTTATTGCACAAACAGAATCGAAAAAAAGACAGTATAAAAGGCGGCGTAATTGCTAAGAAGCAATCTCTTCCAGGGACCTGTAGTAAGAGGGCACATAAAGGAATAACTTAAGATAGGTACAAGACGATAAACATACATTATACTATTGAGAAGAATAATATAAAGAAGACATATACATATAATAATGATCATAATACAATAAGGTAGGATAAAAGAGTAAACTTATCTATGCAAAAATCAGTAAATGAGGAGTTACAATACAAACTAAGGACAGGTAGCTATGAAATAATTCTTCACTTGATTTTTAAAACTTTTCAATGTTCGAGACCTTCTAATATCTTCAGGCAAAGAGTTCCACAACGAGACAGCATGCACAACAAACGAATAAGAAAAGAAATCAGTAGTATGGTTCGGAATATCGAATGTGAGAGTTGAAGATGTACGTAAAGAACGACATAGGGAGCTGAAACGAAAAGAAAAGGGATTTTTGAAATAGACGCGAAGACTCAGTAGCAAAAGGATAGAATCATACAGATAGAACGTGCAAGTCCCTTCACCGGTGAATAGGGAGCCATTTGAAAGATACCTACTGCTGGTTTAGCATTGAATTTTATGGCCGGCTGCCTGCCTGACGCTGACTCTAGTTAGTAGATTTTTTGTTTATGCGAAACATTTTACTCCTCATGATCATTTTGTGCCAAAGAATCTGTGTGATACACGACAATTACTAGGCATTTACTAGAAAGCATTAACTAGTCCGTCGGTAAATCTTCAATTAAGATTAATTCTGACATTCCCAAAGTTCTTAAGGGCCCGGAGAATGTTACTCATAACATGAAATAAATCAATATATATAAGAACACATAAAATAAATAGAGTGCATATCGCTTTTATCTATTGAAAACCTATTACGAGTTACATTTGCGTCCAGTGAATTAATATTAGTATGAACTCATTTAAATATAAAAAGCTCTTTATTTAAATAGACTCTATTGAGTGGTTTTCAATCTTATAAAATATATGATAAAAACAAAAAGTAAGAATCCAAAATAAAAGTAAAGTGAAGGATATATACAAAAACGAAAATGGCTGGAATACATTTTGATAAAAAAGAAAAGGATATTTTTTTCAAAAACTTAGGTTCAGAACAAATGTAGAAAAGTATGAAATGTGCAGGCGCGACATCGATGTTGCATTTCCTCGTCAAGCAAAAATGAGTTGAGTTCATGGTTAGTTCAAAGGGTAGTCATAGTATAAGTGCGTAGGACGACCTTGTACGCGTCGGGGAGGGAGGGAGTATGCACCGGTGTTGGCCCGACGCCAGTCTAAATGCGTCGTCGGCGTCGTCGCGCCAACCTGACAATTTTATTGAAAACAACCGCCCGGATCGAGCAGAGGCCGCGTCGCATCGACGTCTCGACCTGCGCAAATCCATCACACTTCCTCAAGTCAATGGCGAGGACATGCGACTATAATTACGCTTGTCCATCAACACAACGCGCGTGGCGTTACGGAATTCTGAGGCGACTCGATAGATAAATTAACAACACCACTGGATACATTCATTTTGCTCCATTTTTACGGCCACAACGGAAACATCAACAAGGTGATCATTAATGCTTAACCGATTAGTTTGAGGTTCCAGTTATCATGTAATCCCCAGTAGGATTCTGTATTAGTGATGGCCAAGAATAATTTGGACAGGAGTCACATTAATATTAGGTTGGGGAAAAAGTCTTTTCGCATTATAGTATGTATAAACTTGTAATAAAATCTCTTTGGCTATACTATTTGTATCTGGCTGGTTTTGGTATCATTGAAAGTTTAAATTTTAAAGAACATAATTCCAAATTCAAATTAGGAAAATGTGTGATTTTCATTTGTTTTTCGTACCGCCAAGATGAGTGAATCTAATGAAGAAATTCGATACATTTTAAAATTTTACTACAAAAAAGGTAAAAATGCAACGCAAGCCGCGAAAAAAATTTGCGATGTTTATGGACCTAGTGCAGTGTCTTTGAGAGTAGCACAAATTTGGTTTAAGCGTTTTCAATCCGGAAATTTTGATGTCAAAGATGCACGTCGCTCTGGTCGCCCTATTACAGATAAAATAGATGCCATTTTTGAAAAAGTGGAGCAAGATCGGCATGTCAGTAGTTACGACGTAGCTGAAGAACTGGGAATTGACCACAAAACAGTTTTGGCGCATTTGAAAAAAACTGGGTACACAAAAAAGCTCGACATTTGGGTACCTCACGAGCTCACTGAAAGAAACCTAATGAACCGTGTACTCATTTGTGATTCTTTATTACGTAATGAAACCGAACCATTTTTGAAGAAGCTGATAACTGCTGATGAAATGTGAATCACGTACGACAAGAACGTGCGAAAAAGGTCGTGGTCAAAGGCCGGTCAGGCTTCACAGACTGTGGCGAAACCCGGGTTAACTCGCAACCAGGTGATGCTGTATGTGTGGTGGGATTGGAAGGGCATTATTCATTATGAGCTGTTACCACCAGTAAGGACCATCGATTCTGAACTCTACTGCGAACAACTGATGAGATTAAAGCAAGAAGTTGAGAGAAAGCGGCCGGAATTAATCAACAGAAGGGGTGTGGTTTTTCATCATGATAACGCTAGACCTCACACATCTTTAGCCACTCAGCAAAAATTAAGAGAGTTTGGCTGGGAGGTGTTAATGCATCCGCCGTATAGTCCTGACCTTGCACCTTCAGATTTCCACCTGTTTCGGTCTCTTCAGAATTCTTTAGGCAGTGTCAGGTTAACATTACGAGAGGACTGCCAAAACCACTTGTCGCGGTATTTTGACCAGAAGTCCCAAAATTTCTATAGCAATGGGATCATGTCCCTACCTACAAGATGGCAAAAAGTTATCGAACAAAATGGTACCTACATACTTTAGTTAAATGTAAATAAACCATATTAAAAAATGTTTTGAATTTTCTTAAAAAATGCGAAGAAACTTTTTCCCCAACCTATTATTAATGTTAGAAGTACAATTAATATATTATACAAATGATTTTTAATAAAAGTATAGGAAATGGCTCCATCCCACAGTGCGAGAGATCAAGCTTTTTTTTAGGAATAATTTTGCAGGATGTCTCTGATGACCTTCTCTGTGTCACCTGGGTTTTTTGGTGGGGGCGAGGACCTAGGTGGGTCCTCTAGCCTGTAAGTTGAATCACCTCAGAGAGGATTCCTGATCGGTGAGCATCTCCCTCGGGGAGTCTCTGCACCGATTAGAGTCTCTAAGGCGTACGAGTCGGATGAAGATGGTGTCTCTAGAGGCTTGGTCCTGGGCTCAGGCACGCCGTGTAGTGGAGGGAAAGTGGGTGAGAAACACCCCGATACATGTCTGTACCGGGTATATCGCGACGTGTGTGACCCGGGTGTGGTGATTGTCTAGTGCTTAAGTCTGTTGTGTCACTAAGTGCAGAACGGAGAGGAAGTTGCGCATTTGCGGTAGTAATGGGGCGAGAGATAAAGCGCCGCACTAGCCAAATAAGTTAGCACGAGGGGTCCTTAAAAGGAAGAGAGATGGTGGAATTAGGGAAAAAAGCTCCATAGAACACACGCCGTGGTACAGACCATAGAACGCGCTCATTGATATAACATCGCGACGTAATTGTAGAAGCTCAAGATGGTCAAGTTATATTATGATATAAGCAAGTTCCTAATGATAAAAATAGAGTAAGTTTTTAAAGGAATATAGTGTCTTGCGCCAAAGACACTATACATATTCCTACCTTTAAAAACTTACTCTTGCTTGCTCTATGTTTGTGTAACCAGCAGAATAATTTCCCGACGATTCAGGTATACCATTAGGTGTGTCTAAAAAAAAGTCAAATATTTAGGTAGAATCTATACAATCTTAATTTTTTGAGTTCTAAATTTCTTTTAAACCACGAAACAAAAAAGCGACCTAAAACTAGAGCATTCCCTTTGGATAAGAGTAAACTATTGACTGAAATTTAAGTTGTGATACCTATCGTGTTTTGAGTAGCGTACCTAATTTATATTGCACTCAACTTCATAAATAATTCCAGTCAGTTAGTCTGTTACAGAATAAACCAATGTCAAAATATGAGTTATATTTACATTAGAGAAATGATATGCTATGATATAATGGATATATAAGCCAGAATGTAACTCGACTATATTAACGCATTCGGGATGACTAATTTTATTACGATGTGTACTGAAAGCGTATGAATTATAATTTCATATAAGTACGTCATAACTAGGCCAAAGCCGTTTGAAATATGCATACCAACCCGTAAACATCATGGCCTAAAAAGTAGTGTGGAGCTGTTATTCAGATTTTTTTATTACTCGTTGCTTGTTTTGTAACAAAATTGAAGCATTAATTTTCCTATGTTATACTTCAGATATTACAATATTTGTAGAATTATCGGCAGTTACCTTACCTATCATTAATATTTATTTATTCATCACGGAAGCTCTAGCCTAACTGTCATCTTATCGTGAGTGATGATGACCCGGAATCCTCAATCAAAACGGGACTGGCTATACTGAGTTACTTTATGCGAAATGCACGTTTGGCTGTAATGGTTGTTTCTGCCCACGTGTCCTATATCTACGCATTTTTACTTTCTCGTATACGTAGTATAGAAGTCTTGTAATCGTCAAAAAATTCGACCTCGAGATCTTGACGGATTTACACGTTTTGGACCTCCCTGAGTAAAAAAAAAAGCCGTTTTTGGAATTATGTCTGTGCGTTAGCACGATAACTCGAGTATGCTTTAACTTATTGCAACCAAATTTAACATGCATGTATAACATCAAAATATAAGATTTCTATCAACTTTTGAGTCGTTGATCACGAAAGATAAGCAATTTTTACCAAAATTTACCGTCATGAATTACTCAACCTAATATTTTTTTACTGTTATAAATTCCCAGATGTCAACAATGACTCTACATATTGAACATGTACCTACTTGTTCAGATTTAAATTTAGTTTATTTACGAAAATTTAACTGAAGTTTATATCATTAATGTATTTCTTTTTTTCATATCCGTCACTGAATTGGCCACTGCAATGCACAGACCGCCTCATAAAAGAAATGTAATGGAGATTAACACAGAGCTATACTCAAATTCACCGAACGTGTCTGAATTCTCAGACACGTTCGGTTTGTCTGCAGTCAAACTTGACACCAACATTGCTATTTAGATTGACAACTGTACTAGGGCAATTGAGATAGCGACTACACTACATTCTTTGTCTAAGACACTACTATATTTTATTTTCTACAAACTAGCGTGTCGGAGCAAGTGGGTGATTAATAATTATGTCACAAGAATCATTTTAAACACACTTGTTTTACAATAGTGTCATGTTTTTCAGTTGACATGCTATTGGGTAATTCTTCAGGGAGTTGTATGACGATGATGATGATGACAATGATGACAAGAATAAGCCTTCCTGGGTTATTCTAGGAGGGCCTATATTTTTACTTTCTCGAATACGTAGTAAGTATAGAGGAAGTCTTGGAATTATTCTGCGTGTGTGTCTGCGTGTCTGTGCATTAGCACGATAACTCGAGTATGCTTTAACTTATTGCAACCAAATTTAACATGCATGTATAACATCAAAATATAAGGTTTCTATCAACTTTTGAGTCGTCGATTACGAAAGTTAAGCAACCAAGTGCGTGGTCGGTACTCAGATGGGTGACCAAAATTTAACATGCATGTATGACATCAAAATATAAGGTTTCTATCAACTTTCTATCAACTTTTGAGTCGTTTTCGGTATACGAGAAAGTCAAGGGGAGACCACTCCCGATTTTTTACATATGATTTATCGCGATAAAAGGGTTTAAATGGGTTGAAATAGGGGATAAAAGTTTGTATGGAAGTTCGTCATTGCTAAAGATAAAAGTACGAAACTTTGAATTTAGGCACTTGATGAAAAATAAATAAATATTTATTCTAGCGTTTTTGAAATATTGACCCATGTGGGAATAAAATAGCGGATGAAAGGTCGCATGGAAGTCGAAACAAAGTCACGCTTTTACGCCTAACACCTGAAAACGATTTTGATAACAAGGTACAAGAATAGACTATACTTTGAGATAGAACATAAAATACCTTTTGTTTGTTCAAATCAAATCAAATCAAATCAAATCAAATACGTTTATTCAGATTTGGTACAATGTGTACACTTATGAACGTCATTTTATATAAAGAAAAAAATATCAATAATACTAACTTAAACTAACAAAATAGTAAGAATAAATAAAATAACGAAAGTACAATTTATACTCACTTAAAAATGTTAAAGTAAGTCTTTTAACATATTACTACAATATACTGTAAATTTTTGAATAAAAACAGACTCTAATATAATAAAAAAAAACACTAAGTGTATCACAACATTACATAATGAAACAGACACTAAAATAAATAACAATATTCTAGGTTAAAATCTTAAAGCCAAGCGTTTTTGTCATCCAAATAATCTTTGATTGTATAGTAACCTTTAGACATTAGAACATTTTTTATATAAATTTTAAATTTATTAAAAGGCAGTTCTGTAATATTATTAGGAATTTTGTTAAAATATATTATGCTTTGACCCATGAACGAGTTCATAACCTTATGCAATCTGAAATTTGGTAATATTAACTTATTCTTATTTCTCGTGTTAAAAGTATGAACATCGCTGTGTTTCGTATATAAATTTAAGTTTTTACGCACAAAAAGTATACAGCTATATATATATTGAGAGGCTACAGTAAGGATATTAATTTCTTTAAATAATTCTCTAAGTGATGTTCTAGAACTTAGACAATAAATGGCCCTAATTGCACGTTTTTGTAAAACAAATACAGTCTCTATATCAGCCGCTTTTCCCCAAAGAAGTATACCGTATGCCATTATACTGTGAAAATAACTAAAATATACTGTTCGAGCAGTTTCAATATTGGTGTACTGCCTTATTTTCCTGATGGCATAAGCCGCCGAGCTAAGTCTACTACTGAGAGCTGTTATATGAGGACTCCACTGAAGTTTGGAGTCGACTATGATGCCCAAAAATTTAGTAGACTGCATCAAATCTAATGGTTCACCTTTTAATCTAATATGAGAATTACTTTCTTTTACGTTGGGAAGTGTAAACTTGAGGCATTTGGTTTTCTTTGCATTTAATTGTAAATTGTTTACAGTAAACCAATTCAATATTTTTAATAGTGCTTCATTCACATCGTTGAAATTTGTTTTTTGCCTATCAACTTTAAAGATAAGAGACGTATCATCTGCAAATAAAACAATTTTACAGAATGTTTGAGCGTAAAATGGTAAGTCGTTTACGTAAATCAAAAATAAGAAGGGACCAAGTATTGAGCCTTGTGGAACTCCCATTTTAACATATGACCCAGAAGACTTAGCTCCATTAATATCAACTATTTGAGTTCTAGAACTAAGATAAGAGTTGATCAACTTCAAAGGATAATTATCAATACCATAATACTTTAATTTACTAATTAGTGTTTCGTGATCAACGCAGTCAAAAGCTTTTGAAAGGTCGCAGAATATACCAAATGCATCCTGAGACTTCTCCCACGCATCGAATACGTGCCGTAACAGAGCAATTCCAGCATCAGTCGTACGTTGTTGTAAAAAAAAAAGGATATGAAGGGCTTGAAATAAGGGATGAAAGTTTTTATGGGATTCCTCGTTACCGAATATAAAACCATGAAACTTTGAATAGCACTTGATAAGAAATAAATAAATATTTGTTCCAGCGTTTTTGAAATATTTACCCATGTGGGGATGTTAATAGGGGATGAAAGGTCGTATGGAAGTCCAAACAAAGTCACGCTTTCACGCCTAGCACCGGAACCGATTTTGATGAAATTTGGTACAAAAATAGACTAGACCTTGAGATAGGACATAACATACCTTTTGTTGTAAACAGGAGATGAAGGGGTTGAAACAAGGAATGAAAGACACCCGTGTGGGGATAATAATAATAGATAAGGTTAATAGGGGATGAAAGGTCGTTTAGAAGTAAAGGAAGGTAAAACAAAAAACGTACATTACGTAAAATTTAAAGTAAACCACAGCACTTTGTATGTGTATCATTTGCAAAATAAGTACCCTAAAAAATGCTTGCCAAAGTAACTATTCAACGCGGATGGAGTCGCGGGCAAAGGCTAGTACAATTTAATGCTCTTAGCAGTTTTGTTATGACGACTGACTTTGGTGGTAGCTAGCCAGGCGGACTTAAAACTAGCCCTTCCACCTACCAAACTGAGTACAAATTTGCACTGCCTTGGGAATTGTACACGGACCTCCTGTACCTAATTCAGGCCGAACCACTTTGACTACACAACCCGCATTTGGCCAGCGTGGTTGACTAAGGCCTAATCGCCTCTAATGTGGGGTAGGCTCGAGTCCCTCAGTGAAGACATTATATGAGCTGTTGATGATGATGATGATGACTATGGCTAGACCATGGAAATAGAAGCGGTGTAGTTTGTTTGTTAACAAAAGTAATGAATCAGAATATCATCATAGATCATATAGAAGTGAAAACCGCGGCTTAGCATTGATTTAGTTCAGATTCTGGATTAGAACTTTATTCTTTATTGTGTATTTTCCTCGTAAAATGCATGAGTAAATTTATCATAATTATCGTATTAATAACTAATAATTAAATAACCGTTTAAATATTGATAATCCACTGCCTATAAGATAAAGTGTTTTCCACAAAAATTGGACCTTATGGGAAAAATGTAAACAATTTTCCTGAGAGCCAAATCATTCTGATATATGTATTACGTCGGAAGAAATTGAAACTTCACAGGGAAGTCAGTCATGAAACTATTTTTGTAATGCCTAATAGAAAATAGATCAAGGTTGCCATTCGTCGATTGAATGATAAAAAACATCGAACACTACAGGGGATAAACCCAAGTGCAGTGTACGCGTTTTAAAAAGTATGCGACGCCCACATGAATTTTAGAGTAAACAGAAATTTTTGACTGGCTAGATTTTGCATCTAGTTTCATATAAAAAAAGTTGAATATTGTATAAAATTTCGCATGTACAACCAAAATTATATGGATCTTATGACTCTTAGAGAATGCGGAAATGAAAAAGAATGTCAGTGGATCCTGGCCATTAGCATTCAGATCCTGCGATATTAACAATGATCAATATAAGTACAATACTTATTGATTATAATATAAGTATTTCAACAGCAAACATCTCGAAATCATTATTTATCACTAAAGATTCCGTTTCGGACATTTTATTGCAATAAGTACTTTTATTTTTTCAACAAAATTATTGACAAATATGAATGCAATAATAAAAATACAAATATTATAGATGATGATTATAGATGCAATAGAAAAGCTTGAAGTTTTGAAACTGGCGAAAGTTGTATTTTTTTTCTTGCCTTAGGTAGGAGATGACAGTGATCAGAGTACCTAACATTCTTATCAAGCACTCTGTGAAATAAATCAAGATAAAATCCTCTCAAATAAATGGAAACCGTTCTCATCGCAGTATAGCATGTGGTTGACTCATTAAACTTAAAAAATATTGCTCCAGTGACATAATTTAATTTCATTTTAACTGAAACATGCATCGTTGACATTTTCATTACACACGATAAAAATGTAGGTGGAAATACGTGCTTGGCACACGTACACATTATAATTATGACTCTACACATGTTCTGGCATGACTGAAACATTTTTTACTTCAACCTCAGAAATTGCTTGCTGCAATCCCAAAACCAGATTTAAAAGAAATGTAGAGTAGACGTCAAAACCTTACAGGCCTATTGCAACAATATTTTTTGTAGAGTCGCATGACAAAATATGTATAAACCTATAGGACTATCTACGTCTAGGCAATAAATTTAAACGAAGTTGTCTGCCAAAACAGTTTGAATTTGAGGACTAGGTTGCATTGACAAGGCGAGTATAATGACCGGGTACAAATCATTATGTTTTGTTCATGATAATGAGGTCGAGACTCCGCGCGGCTGTCGAACGGCCGGCCACCGATACATATCCCAGAATACATCGGATATAAAGAGACATCGACGACAAACTAGACACTCGTTCTACATAATCTCACAAGAATTCTTTTTAATTGCCTCGTTATACTGATGTTTTGAGAGCCCAAAATATCATCGCCCGCACCGAAAACGTCTAGAAATCGAGGAAGCTTTTTAAAATCAACAAGAAATTGACACGCTTTGAAGCGAATGGAGCTACTGGAAGATTTATTTTCCGAAACGCTTAATGTTTTGTGATCTCCAGACGCGGTGCGGTTTGTTTATACCGGCGTGCGTCCGATACACGCGCGGTGTCCCTGGACGGGTCGTACCCTGGTGACGATGAGTGGGGTGGCGAGGTCCGCTCCGCCCACCAGCCGGAGTCCCCAGTTGGTGTCACGGCTCTCTCGTCGGAGGGTCACCACGAAGGTATGCAGTCGCCCCATGGCGGGAGAAATGCACTGCGCGGGCGCGCGCGATGGTTGCGCGGACTGTGCGAGCACGGCGGCTACACGCGACGTTGTGCGTGCAAAATTAGCCTCACCATTCGTCCTACCCCTCCCGGCTCCCTCTGCACATGCATACGTGTAACCCTGCCATCGCAATCGACCTAATTCGATTTACCGAATTCGAGGGTAATTGATGAAAACAGCCGCCCGGCACGTCCGTAATACGTAAGCTAACATCCGTTTGTTTACACTAATGCGAAACTGATGAAAGTTTCAGGCTGACGATTAGAAATGTTATTATGGTTCTTGCATTATAAAGTAAAATCTCTCTTAATTTTCCGAAGCGTCGTCGGTACTGTTGACGTCGACAAGAATAAAATTAAGTTTATGATGACTTTGCTTTTTATAACATAGGTCCTATTTACACTTAAAATTTGTGGTTTGTTTATACCACGTTGGAGTGAATGTCGCCTGATAGTAAGCGATTACCGTAGATCTATAGACGCCTGAAGAGGCATTACGAGGCCCAGTACCTACTTGTTAATAAATAAACACGAGTAAAAATTATTTATTTCAGAGTTGCATTCATATAGGTACTTAGTGTAGTTAATTGAAAAATTTCGAATTATTTCTATCACAAAAAAAATATTCTTAGCATCTTTCTCTTTCCTATTCGATAAATCAATAAATCAGACAAGTAAGATGTCCGAAAACTGCTATTCATAAATTGCTTTTCCGACCAAGATATGGCGGGCCTCGACAAACCCACTCCATGACGAACCTTTATTTTTAAACAGTGCCTCCTCGTACTATGATATCAAGTAATATCAAACAACAAACGATGATTGTTGCGGACTGGTTAGCATTTTATACATGCTTCTCTACATTTTTTATTTTATTTATAAATTTTGAAAATTTATAAATAAATTAATGTGTTCGTCACACAAATATTTGCCGCTACCAGAATTCCAACCTGGACTTCTTGATGTGTAGGCAGCTATACTGACCACTCCACCACGATGGCGCCAAGGGCTATGTTATTCAGGAAAAATCATCCACGAGATTAACCTTTTCAATCATCGTTAAAGTACTTTGCATCGTTAAAGTAGGTACCTAAAGGCCTGCGCATAAGAAGGATTTTTGGTCCGAGGACTTTCCTATTCGTCAAAATAGAACGCTTAGAACTGCATGGCATAACAAAAGTGCCGTTAACAAAAAGTCCTCCAAACGACCGAGGACCTGAGAATATTTATTTTCATAGCAGTGAAGCGATTGACTAAACTTCCGACGAACAAATTTTCGCATATGCGTTTAAGGTAGTTTCAACACGTTTCATATTCCGGATCTAGATCTTGGCGGACATTTTTCTGACGGTTGGGAGATTTCAGTACTCCGTGGACAAAAGTCTTTAGTCTGCCCAGGCCTTAGAGGTGTTTATTTCGCATTTGAAAGAAAGAAAGAAACATTTATTGAGACAATACAACAAACAAACAGAAATATCATATTTATTAATTATGTCTCAAATGGATGGATGGTTTGATTCCCATAATATGGTCCTGGGTCTTTCACCGTTGTCACGATGTGTACCTAATCTACGGAAACCATAGCCATGTGGTATTCCAGACTATAATTTATCTCTGTCCAAAATTCAGATTCCTTCAGTCATTCTGGCATGATGGAGTATCCGGCAATCAACAAGTTTTCCCATTTAAGTATAGGCAGTAAGATTAGTTAGGATTGATAAGTTTTTTACAGGAAGAATCCTGTTTACGGATCTACCACACCGCAGGCTAGGCCGTGCGGGGCGTAGGTATGTGGGACTCGCCTAACGTCATCGCTTGTGAAAGCGCCCAACGACAGTAATTCCAACTAAGCCACTATTAAATTCCTTCAAACCATCCCATCTACTATGGGGTTAGAGAGGTTCTACGTTAAATTGACCAATTTATTGTATTGATGTTAGATGTTACATTAAGCCATAGTAGGCGGTTGTTATTACTAAAAATAATTGTATAAGACACCCCAGGGGACGAACTGCAAAGGATTTTCGAACGAATACGTCATTATTGACGTGTCGCTGCGTAACTCCGACAGCAAATGCATACATAATATGCCGCCCTAATAACTGAAACTATCTTGCAATAGCAGTGTGCCTCTAAATATTAATATGCAATCTTAATGTGACACGTGTGACACTGTCTCACTCACCCGTCTCCTCTGGCCGAAGTCTCTAGATTCGTTTTCAGGGTCTTGGCGAATGTATGGCACTCGCCAGAACGGCGGCCTCTGGTACATCGGCATGTTGAAGCTTTCTTCTTATTAATTCAACTGAAAAATAACACTTATATGAAATAAGCCTAGATACTGAAGATGAGAAAAGGATGGAATAATTTTATTTTTTCGTTTACAAACGCGTAAATATTAATACTAGAAAAGGTTAGTTAGGGTTCGAGTCCCGCCTGAGGCAAGTCGATTATTTTCAGTGCATAATTCTAGTATGAAAAAAGGATATTCATTAGGCAGACGGAGAAAAAAAAATACTATTATTAAAATACGAAAGTTTTTTTAGCACGCCACAACAGCTAGATAGATCGGGGTGAAAAGCACAGAGATAGAGATATGGATCTCATAGATATTTATGACGAGATAAAATAATTGAAAATGATACTTGGAAGACGCCAAATGACTCCAGCATCAAACAAAAATCAAAAGTACACAGAACAGCCGGTTTATTTAGATTTCTTTGGCTCATCTTTCAATCAATATGGCGATTGCGTGTGTATTTTTATCTCAAACCAACTTCAAACACCTAAATTTAATTACAGTTTTAAAAATGAAAGAGAGCTTTCTAAAGCGAGAATTTAAAAAAAGGGGAACTCCAAATATTACTATATAACTTTAAATAACATTAAGAAAAATGACAGTAAGTATATTATAAATTAAACAACTTTTACGGATTTAACTCGCGTGTAATTAGATTTTACATTATGTTATTATTGCCCGACGTTTCAGACGATAGTAAGTATATTCCTTCGAAAATAATCAGTAAAGAAAAAGTTTTTACAAGTATGTTATATTAGTACGGATAAAATTCCTTGAAATGTACAATTAGGCATACTTTAAGAGAATGCAGTGTGATATGAAAGTGTTCCAAAATGCATCTTTTAGGTCACGTCCTTCAAAAATAAGCATTGCACACAAATTAATGGAATTACAGTAATAAAATCCTGCACATTTATAACGGCGTTATAATACTATTTATATTATCAAATTCATATTATGTCGGCCCAATCATAATCCAACCGACAACCGTTGGAAACAAGTCAAATAATAAATCACGGCTGGGATACACGTTTCTTTATGTGAGGTAAACTGTCAGGGAAATATTAAGGTGGAGGGGAGGTTTAGGGTCTGTACTCACCAGAGGGCGGTGCGTCGTTCGCCGGTGTCGCTCGGTCAGTGCGATGTCTAATATCCGAATTATTCCGGGCAACATCAAACTATGTCTATTTTTCGCTGGGACCGCGCCGGGCGTTCGCGCGATGGTTCGTGCTTCAGTGATTTACAAGCCGCGCTGTTTCTGGGGCGATACGAAATTCGCAACAATCCGACCCGTCTCACGGGTTCAATGCCCTAGGTTATAATGACGTTTTTACTGGCAACTTTATACTGGCTGATGTTAGCTTACAAAAATGTATCATAAAATCAAAAATAATCTCTGAACATGAAAGCAACTTGACATACATACATAAGCCTCTTGGCGTGCTGTCCTGTAACTTTGAATTTAGAGTTATTTAATGAATAATTCGTAGCTACGATTCATAGAAACTTTCATAAAATAAAATACAAAAAAAATTATTACGATAATAATTGATTAAATTAAGTTCGGTACCTAGAACTAAGTTTCACTACAATATCACTTCGAAATTGACATGTGAAACCGAAGTGACAAATATTTATTGTAGAATAATGTTTAATAATGTTTGATAAACAAAAACCTAATATCGTATGGACTATTTAAATATCTATTAGGAAAAATAATACACATTACAACTTAAAAATGCTTAGTTTAATGTTACAATACAAAATTACATAATTAAATAACACATAGCTAACACTTTTGATTACTATTACAGTGTTTTAAAGCGACTTTTAAATGACTTGCAATAAATAAAATGCCAACAAAAAAAAAACAATTTTAAACGAGTTTATATTTGTAAAAAATCGCGCATTTACAACATAAAATATACAAACAGAGTGAAAATATGATAAACTATATACAGTAGTAAACGAAATAACTTATTTACATATATTTAAATGTTAACTTTTAACTTGTTTACTTAGGTATATTTAAAATATTATTACAACAATAGAGATTCACAACTAAGATTGAAAGTTTTACTTACTATTAAATCACACAGCCCTGTATGTTGAAAATCTATGTTTAATTTCATCTTTGTTACCGTTAATTTCATTTTTATTAATAAAGCTTAAAGTTAAGAAACTGTTAATTTAGGAAAACTAGTGTAGTCGGGATTGTTATGTTATAATAGCATAAATTGTTTTTAATGTATTATTGTGTTGAAAATTACATCGTTTATTTAAAAATATTAAAAAATAAGGTCACAGGCGCTATGCAGACAGGACAACTTTAGTTGAAGAAATTATAAACTTAGTTGAAGTAAACCACAACTTTTTATTAATTTTTGGTTAAAGGTTGGCAGTTGCAGCAACAAAAAGGACAGTTTATTGTTACCGGGATTCTAAATGAACTTCTTAAATCCACAGTCAACAGTCAGTCAGTGATTGATCTCGAAGACTAACGCTGCGGGGGAGAGAGTTAAATCGCTCGACGTGTTACAATTGCCGATTGCAAATCTAGCAACTATACATAACTAAGTAGACGGTTGCTACTTGCGTCAATTAGAAACTGATTCCGTCCTCGAGTGCAGCAACTGAGAACTGATGCCGATCACCGAAACTCACAACAAGAGTTGCTGTCTGCGCAGTTTAAGTTATATGTGAACACCTAGTTGCGAGTTGCTTGTTGCCGCAATACGGAGATCAAAGTTGCTCTGTCTGCATTGCACCATAGAGCAATACCCAGCTGTATCCGAAGTAATCGCAAAAGAGTAGAGCGGGGCTCCAGACAATATTTGCTTACACATAAAGCCACATTTGTATGGACCATGCTAAACATTTATAATTATTGACGTTTATAAATTAGCAACTAGGGCGAGTCCAAAAATGCACGAATGTGCGAGTAATAGGTACGCATGTGTGCGTGAAAATGGTACTCCCTGCACTATGCACAACTCGATAGTTTCTGTCTTTTCAACATGACTGACAGACCGACCTAGGCCCGCCTGCGTGTACATTCAACTTCATAATGATATGAGGTGGCAAGGTAGTCAAAAACATGTTAGGAGCAAAGTTTTAATAATATCTTTGCATTTAAAGTTATCAAAATATTGTACGCAAACAACCAGTCTTAGACAACATGTAAATTAAATAACCAACACCCTGAATACTGGTGGTTTGGGATCGGCTTCTAAGTTAATTACAATTTTTTTTTTTTTAAAAGCGACTTTTTTTTTGAAAAAATTTGAAATTAACTCAGCAGCCGATCCCAAACCACCTGTATTCAGGGTGTTGGTTATTTAATTTACATGTTGTATATCTTCATACCATAAATCTCTAATTACATATACACGATTAAAATGATCTTTTATATGTACGCATCGTAACTGTTCATTGGTATTTAAGCGTTCTGAGTACTCATAAATATCTTCACTTACATAGATTATTCCATTTTCAATAAACTGAAAGTTAGACATTAAGGGCCTTCACAGATTTTTCATTAAATTGGCATTTTTGCGATTTGTTGTTTAAATTTAGTTAAAATTTTCAGACGCAAAATTTGTCATGGGAACTCGCCCACGGTAGCAACGAATTTTTATGACAACTTTTGTCAGCGATTTTGTGAGCAATTTTGTTAGCAAGTTAATATCCGCTCGTTCCTTTTTACAGCGACAATCGCTTCGCCCGGGATACAGACCGACTTAAATGATGAGCAACTTTCTGTGGTAACTAGGCGTTTCAGTATTGCACTCTGATTATTTTATATTCTATAACAAAATAGCTCAGCGATTGTCGCTAGTGGACGAACTCTCTAAACGATTTTGAATTGATGTTATCAGAGATTGATAACCCAAGGTAACAAAATATAACGCAACAGAAATAAAAAAGAACATCGTTATTATTTTAAATAGTTTAAACTAGAGGAGATAAATAATATTTTAATTGAGACTCTCAGTAGTGTGATGATTGCATTATTGTGAGCAATATATCCTAAAAATGAGGAAAAAATGTATGTAGTATTTAATTGCATTGATGATTTAACATCCAGAATAATAAAATAAACGAAGCCTTTAGTAAAATTTCTCAAACAATTGTAAATTCAACCTTTTATTTGTAAAAGAAGATACTCAAAAGTTATAATCATTTAAAGATGGTCCCTTAATCGTGACTGACAAGTATCCATATCTTATAATGGGCCATGCAGTGCCTCAAAACTGCATGGCCCATCCTGTCGCCCACATAAAAGGAGCATCAAACTATAGATATAGGAAACTGTAGATGGGCGTATATTAGAGCGAGATAGATAGACGAGACCACCACTTACAAGCAGGCGGCCTAAGTCGGCCTGTCAGTCACGTAGAAAAGACAGCAACTGCCAGACTGCAGTACTATTTTCCACGCGCACGTGCGCATTACTAACACATTGGTGTATTTTTTGGTCTCGTCCTAGTCGTTCATTGCCAATCTATAAACGTCAATTATTATAAATCTATGCATCAAACAAATAAAAGTTAGCAACCAGGACAGATGTTACATGCTAAAATAATCAGTCGTCCGGGATAAAGAAAAGGGCTTTCCTTTAACTTTTATAAGATGAAATAACGAGCCATACCTTTGGTATATTAAACGGCCGGCCATATCTTATAGATTGTCAGTTATCACCAATGCAGCTTATACTTTCTTTACACACCTATGAAATACAAAAAATGTTAGCAGTCGCGGGACGCCTTGCAGAGTTCAAGTATTTTGTACAGGTAATCTAGATATAATTATAGTGTACATACATACTATCATATAGCGTGGCAACTGCGTCGCCACGGCAACGCTCGGTCTGACCCGCTGCTATAGATGTTTCACATCAAAAAGAAGAAATGTTTCCACATAATTCGCCATTTCTAAATAAATAGGTAACATGTTAATTAAGAACTGTCCATAAAGGCTATAAGTCATATGCAAAAAGCAGTTTTAAGCAGTTATATACAAAGTGCATATTTATTTCAGTAGCGTCTTGTTGTTTATTCTAGAAATTGTAATGACAAGTAGAGAGCTTAATTTAATACAACCTGAGCACAAACAATCGTATGGTCTTCTTAGTCTTAGTACCTTTAGTACCTTTGCTTAGTATCTAATAATTATTATCGGAAATTAGTTTACAACAAACTTCATAAATGCTTTGATTATGTATTACATTTCTAAATCTTGTTCGGGATTGTTAATTTTTTAGTATGAATGACAAAACAAAATACTTGAGGACCTTCCAAAAAACCTAGTTTTTATGATAAGCTATGCTAACGTTTTCGAATAATATATTGACATCACTGCGAAATACTTGAGACAATGCTTAATTAGAGACTATTAGAGTAAAATATATCTACTTGGTGGAAATGTTTTTTGAACAATATTGTAGATACCTAGAAGTTTCCATTGGATTCATATTGGAATATACAGTCGCTCTAAAGCTCTATCTATGGGATCTTAGGTAAACATTACGTAAAAAATGCTTCTATTCTTTTGGACACTGCGTAAATTTTCTGGCACAAAATACTTATCTTCAATCTATTTGTCTTATAAATAAGTTGTGTTCATAGTTTCAATAAGATATTCAGTCTACGTTAGAGCCGAAACGAGCGCTTTGAAAAAATGTGAACATAGATCTTTGCTTTACATTGTTGCCGACTTTCCAATGAGCCAGTTAAAAGTAGTAATAGCACGATTATTCTATCGTGTACTCATCTGCTACTTTAAGAGTACAATAATTGACAACATTTAAAAAAAAAAACAAGTTATGATAATTACGAATCCATTTGGAGCTTTGGTTTCAAAATTTATTACTTGCTAAACTATGAGATATTTTAAAAAAAATTACCCAAAAAGGAACAACGTACGATTACTAACAGAAAACGTCTTTGCCAACCATCTTTTTTTATGGCCCAAACTTTAAAGATTTGACAGTTGTGTCATTTTTTTTTATTTTGTAGAGCATAAGACACTAACCCACAAAAATCCTACAGTTGCACTTCTGTCGTTTTAGTAAGAGTAAGTTCTGAAATTTTAAATTAAAATAATTAAATTAATAAAATAAAAAAATACGCGCTGAGTCTTTTAATGACTATTTTCCATCCATAATAATAAAAAATGCTTTAAAAATATCTAATATTGTCAATTAAACGAAATTTAAGTCCCATAACGTCTTTCAAGCCATCATCTTATATTGAAAATAAGAAGGTAGTTGAAATTTATATCAAAGCCAATATTCAGGAACAAAGGCACTAAAATGCATACACAAAACCCACACACTGTAAAAAAAAGTCTGAAAAGACCATCGTCAAACTTCAAGACTCATTCGATTCCTTGTGCTCGGGTCTACGAATCCCTTAAAAGTCTAATATGGCGGGTTTGGTGTCCCGTGCACACTTAATTAATGAATGCATCAGTTTCACAAATCCCGTATCTTTGGGTTTTTCTAGGCCGCGAAGGAGGCGATTTTTCATAACAGCTACGAATTCACGGTTGCTGAGTTGCCCGTCCACTGTGGAAATAATTCTTGCTTACTTAATAAATACATTTTTTATACCACATTAGTGGCAAACTAGCATACGGTCCGCTTACTATGAGGTTGTCACCGCAGCCTATGGACACTTGCAATACCAGGGGGCCTAGACAAGTGGCAAACGATACAACGTTTCTATCGAACGAAATGATAATAGCCCCCCATCCACTAGTATCAGTTCGTGTGTATGGTAACAAAAGGATTGTTTTTCCTCTAGGACTAGCGAGGAATGATAAAGTCGCAGGAAAACATGTAGAGATGACATTTAGTTAGTGGCCTCAACAGTTTTATTTATCCCTACGATGTTTCTCTACAGTTCATCTATGAGGACAAGTTATATGAAATAAGCGCTAGTGGATAGGAGGCTAATTTTTGACTACAGTCGCCATAGAGCTTTCTCTCTAAAACGTCAGTTTCATACATTATTATTATTTTCGTTAGACGTTCAACGCAATCGACTGGTCACTTGGCTAGGCCCTCAGGGGCGTTGACGATCTAGCAGAAACTTTTTATGCCATTATTGAAGAAACCCATGTTGTAGTATAATTTGATAGCATATTTCATAAGCTTTATTTTCACACTATACACCGATAGTCGAAATGTTGCTGACAATATACTAATCCGGAAAACCCCGTTTCTCATACGTTATATGTAATCTCTGTGACTAAAGGCAGTGTTAAAAGTGAATTGAATAATTTATTGTTTATTAAAAATATATATTCCTACAGAATTATTGACCCCTTGAGTTTAATTCTAAAAAATCGAGCTATTCTGTTTTTAGCTTTTAATTTGGTTGTAAAATCAATAAACCAAAATCTGTCACAATAAAAACTGGTCTAATGATAGCTTCGATTCTACCGCGGCGCATACTTATATTGTCTAAATACTAAAAAAAACTATATTATAATTTTTTTTAAATACTCACTGTTCTCATCAAACAATGTGAAGACCACGTTGATGACGTGGGCGTCCAGTTCCACGTGTGCCACCGTACGGGCCACGTGTCTGAGTGTGGGCTGGTCTATAGACGCGCCCGCTATATGGTAGAAGGTGAGCGCTGTATCCACGTCGTTAATGTTGTTGAGCAGGTGGAAGAACTTCAGGTAATCGTCTTTGGTTATACCAACGCCGTGGTCACGGAAGCTAGAAGGAACAGTTGATTTTGCAGAAACAGTTAAGTACTGGATGACTTTTAAACAAGTGAAGTCACACCAAAAGATTTTTTAATGCTTTACGGGGAAGATTAGGACCGTCAACTCAAGTAATGTAATTGATGACAAGGCCGTATAATGAAAGCTTATCCGAAACCCCGGGGCTAACTGGTTATCATCTCATTAATGTGGCGCAACCATATGCCCCCGGACCTTGAAAGATTCTTTTCAAAAAACATCAACAAACATACATTGCACTACAACTCGAACCATAATGGACAGAAATTAACGGAACATTATGTTATTACATATGAACATTATGATGTTAAAATTATTATTATGGTGAAATAAGGTTGTGGTAGCTAGCCATGCGGGCCCCAAAGAAGATCTAGCACCAACTACAGCGAGCAGAAAGTACTAGTCTGGGTCTATTTCGGAGGCGGCCGTACCGGTTATCGTATGTCCAAATAATGAACGTTTATCACATTGAATCCTTGATGAATGAGAGCATTTCGGAAATAAATGATATTAGAACGTTTTTTTTATACAACTATAGACACCTGCAATAACAAAGAAAAAATCACTTGGTATTGCAGGTGCGTTATCATCCTGAGGCCTGAGATGAAATGCCTTCCATGCCCAGTAATTACACTGGCTACCTTTCCCTTCAATCCGAAACAGCAAACTATTTCACGGCTGAAATAAGAAAGGCGATGGCACCTACCGAGACGACCCTACATGGTAGACCCATGTAGGGTCGTCTGCCACCACGTTTGTGTTATTAGAAGTTAAAGATAAGCCAGATTATTTGCAACACAACATGCAATGCAACATTTTCCATACATTTTAATGTGTTCGCGCAGACACTCCAAGCACGTTGCGAGCATACTTAGCGTGCGCGTAGTTTTTCAACGAATGTTTTGAGTACGCGCAGTGGTGATTTGAACGATCATAACAGTTATACGCGCCGCGAACTCCGCGGCTCCCATGGCGTGTTCTCTAAAAGCTGTCGGGAACAGGCGTTCGCCTTTTTTTATGACGATGGAAAATCCATTGATGGACCATACTGCACGCTAGGCGTACGGCGTGTGTGGGACTCACCCGGCGCTCGGGCGCTGAACAACGCCGGTCCTACCCACTAAAAACCACAAGTACCTTCAGTGGTGGATTTACCAGTAGGCTGAGTAGGCTAGAGCCTAGGGCGGCAGATATTAAGAGGCGGAAAATGTGGCCCAAATTTAGAGAAAAGAGCCCCGAAAGCCCTTAAAAAAAATTTTTAAAGGGTAAAAAGCTGAAGTAATCAGATAGATAGGGCACAATGAAGTTGCGAATGTAACTCATATGATTGTGAACTAGGCAAATGATCGATGGAACTAGGGTATTAAATATCAGAAGTAAGTAGGGGCGGCAAAAATTTATTAGCCTATTGGCGGCAAATTGTAAATCCGCTACTGGGTTCTGCTTTCTAGGCCCTTCTGGAGACTTTTTGAGATCGGCGTACTTTACGTACGCCATTTCACCAAAACGTCCCCAAGTTGGGCTCGACCCAACAGTGCTAAGGTACTAGGCAAGCGCCAGACGGAGGGAACTGTGCACTGCATCAGGGCACACGGGGGCCAACCCGTGGCCGTGACCTTAGGGTCGGACAAGAGCAGCGATCATAGCCGCCTGCCTTCTCCGACCCGTAAAGACGTTCTTCTAGCGTGCGCAACGTTGCATATTGCATCGAAAATAATCCGGACGCGGATTTGCATGTTATATTGCATGTTGTGTTGCAAATAATGTGGACTGGGCTTTACACAGGGATTGCAAAAGACAGAAACACGATTAGAAATAATTAACTACATAGAAAAAAAATCAAAATGTAAACCACGATTTGTAATAGCAGAAATTATCAAAAGATATAAAATTTATACCTAAACATTTCAATTGTTACTCTGAAGTGCTTATAACAAAACGTAGATAATATTAATGTCATATGAAATATTTCTGTAAAAATGTACGAAAAACTACAAATTGCGATTCCATGCATGTATTGAGGTGCGCGGAGTATATTGGTCTCTTTTCCTCATGCGTAGTAGCGCGACATCGCCCTCTCTTTCCTGCATCTTCCGGAAATGCACGCCTTAATTTGAGCACTTTGTAGATCGCAGTATTCGCAGTTTAACTATACCGGAATATTATGATTGTACTAGTAACATCTTATCTTATGTAGGGGCCGTGAGATTCCCCACGGTGCACTTCGACCCAATGGGATCTTTTGTAACATAATACTATAGCCGACTTTGCCTTGATTTATAACCCTTGACTCGAGACCGACTGAGCTTTGAGTAATAGCCACCATTATGTATGAATATTATGCAAAGGTATGTACTTCTGAGGCTGACCGTACCATCGATAGTTACTTTAGTGTAAGCTCTAGTTTACGCAAATTTTCATAACAACGTCAAATCTAAAATACTAGAATTAAATTTACAATAATTCTATTTAACAAACAACACGAAAGTTAGTAGATATTAGTAGATACATAATACCATCTATCACCAACAAGGTCCAGCTACCAGTTAATATGGAGTTTGGTTGATGTTCTTTATGGGTTTGTTTCTGTGCATTCAATTAGATAGGTAGAATCTTTATAAGAAAGTTAACTTACGCCTTCTTGACGCGTTTAAGCATTCTTGCCTTCTTCTTAGCAGGATAGCCCGCATACGCCAATAGCAGCTCAGCGAAATCCGCTTCAGTAATACGTCCATTCTCATCTGGAAGTAGGAATTAAATTGATTAAAATAAGTAGTTTTTCCTTTAGTATAAACAAATAAATATGAGCCTTATTCTCTTTGGCTTAAAGACTGTTCCTTTTTTCTAAACGTAATGCACATACATATTACTATCAACATAAAAAAGACACGCATCGAGAGAATATCAGCTCTGCGCGAGCTACCAGTCGAAGGTTGAGGTTGAGTAAAGTAGTGTCGGGGGTGATTCCGAAAAGTTGCGGTAAAATGCGTTTTAAATCAAATTAACAAAATTCATAATTTTGTTCGTCAAGAAAAGCGGCTGGCACTCTGTGTTCGCTGGCAGACAATGGATTTTTCAACAAGACAGCACCAGCGCACAAAGTAAAATCAAGAAGATTGGACCCCCAAGTCCTGATCTTAATCCTTTGGATATGCTTACGGAGTATTTTAGAGCAGGCCTGCTTAAAACCTCATCGAAATATCAAGTCCCTAAAAGCAGAATTAGTGAAGATAGTCGCCTCGATACTACTGGATGTGGTACGTGCGGCCATAAATGAATGATTTTTTTATGTTGAATGTGCTGGGCGTTTCACAAAGTTATGCGGAGCTCGGGCTTGTAATCTACTAACCATAGCTATTACCGTTGCAAAGACGCATTAAAATTTGGTGTAGGTACCTTTATTATGCAGATAATTATAACATAGAATACTTGCTTTACTTAGTGATTAATTTCAAATTCTCCAAATGAAATTAAACTTTGATTAATAAGTATAATATTTTAGAGAATTCTAACTGGCAACTTTTATCGAACACGTGCACACGTAAACACTATTACTATGTTCAAAATGTTTAGAATCTGTAAAAGGGGCGGTCACTAGGTATACCCGTGTGAGCGTGACAGCAACATAATTGCACAGGAGTGACAAGGATGTGTAACATGGTGTCACTGTCAATGTACCAAATTATCTCTGCTTAGCGACCGCACTTTAAAATACACTTTTTACTTAAATGTCACGTTACAAATTTACAATCCCCCACGCGGGAACTTATATGGTCTTTATTATCATTTTAAATATTTTCCGACTTAACAAATATTACGTGTCTAGCGTATTTCGATAATATATCTGACGAAGGTAATGGAGGTGTTTATTATACTTTTACCCGTTCAGCATCCCTGTTATGCGAAATTCCGAGATGGATTTACCAACCTGGTTGTTTTCTCTGGAACTCCAGTGACAGGATTTCTTTCTGGAGCTGCTGTTGGAAGTCCAAGAATTTCTCAATCGTCAGTTTCTGGTTTAGTTTTGGTCCGAAGAAGTATGTTGTGAGCGCAGAGTTGATACCCTATAATGAAAGATTGGTTCTATTAGTAATTGCCCAGAATAAGGCTGCCTGTCCATTGGAGCGGAGCGCGGCTGCGGAGCGGAGAAACGACGAAATATTTTTTATTTTATAAAATCTCCGCTCTGCTCCAGTGGGCTGATTTTATGCAATCCTATTGCTTAAGGTTTCCTCGTTTCTCCTCTCCGCAGTCTCGCTACGCTCCCATGGACAGGCACCCTAGAGAGGGGTTTTAACAAAGCTTTAATCTTCGTTCTACTCAATATGTGAGTTTGATCAATTGCAAAAATATCGTTGAGTTCATACAAATCATTCAGTCGAGGTAGTGCACAGCCGCTCGAATTGAATCCGAACTGGGGTTGTACCCTTACTTTAAAGAACACCACAGCCAAGGCCGTATTTTTATCTGCCAACCAAATCACATAAAAAAATTGGACTTCAACATTCTACCTAGGACATCCATACAGCACGTGCCTTACTTTAAAACTCATTCTGGTTGGTGAGTGTTTACGGGGTTAGCTTTATAAAATTATTAAATATTAAATAAAAAAACACGCACGTTTACCTCAACGCGGGATCACGGAATGTAATGATTTGCGCCCCCTTTAGTCGTACATTCCTCGGAGCTGGGATCAGTGACGGATTTACCAGTAGGCTGGAGCCTAGGGCGGCAGATTTAAGGGGGCGGCGAATTTGGCATAATTTTTTTAAATTTGTATGTACATAGAGAAAGGAAGAATTAAAAAAAAAAAAAACGGTATAATATTATAATCTGATGTAATGAGGAAGATAGAGCACAATAAAGCTGCAAATGTGATTAATATTATTGTGAACTAGGCATATACTCGATATGGTACTAGGGTATCGAATTTCAGAAGTTGGTAGTGGCGGCAAAAATTATTTGCCTACTGGCGGCAAAAAATTATTAGCCTACTGGCGGCAAATTTGCAAATCCGTCATTGGCTGGGATATGTTCGTATTAGTCTCTGTATGGTATCGGCAATCGTTTCGATATGAATCCCATAAATAAAGCCAGTTAATTTAATAATCTGGATTGAAGTTTTTATGTTGTTGGAGTTAGTATCTCTAACCCAATGAATCTAAATATACTTCTAAAGCCTTTGTAATTATAATGAAACTGGTAGTTAAATAAGTACCTTGAATGTGTTTCCCGTGTTAGCGTGGTCGCGGTGCCGAGAGCCGATGCTGCTCTGCTGCCGGATGAGAGCGGCCACCTTCTCGAACTCTTCGCAGTCCACGTCGCCGTCGCCGTTCAGGTCGAACATGCGGAAGGCAATCTCGAAGTGGCGATGTGACGCTAACAAATTGTGATATTTATGTGAAACATGTTATTGTATTAGAATGAGTTTATTATTGGTAGTGTTCAAAAGATTCTATGGTTCGACAGTGAGTATAAAACCTCCTTGTCCAGACGTGAAGGTTTTCTTCCTCAGGAAGGTAGATACTTTATGCTTGTGCTTGGTTCTGTTAGTTTTAAGTCCGCCTTGCTGGATTCTCAAACATATCAAAAGCTGTCGCCATAATATTTAGTGTAAACAGCGTTATTGTGTTCCGACAGTTAGTAATAAAATAGCCAGTCGCTAATTAGTCGAGGGTTCGGGCTGATGCTCGTTCCAACTTCGGCCTTATTTTCACTACCTACCAATTAGGTGAGATGAAGGCCAACAGCTTACCTAAGTCAAGTCCTATATTCATCGAAACCAAGGACAATTTTATACCCCCCGGGGAACAAACACCGGGATCACTGGATCTAATTCAAATAATTGTGAACCGTAATTCTCGCTCCAGACGCCCTTAAAAACAGATTTATAACGCGTTCTAGAATTATATTAGTTCCAGTAAATGCTTTCAGGAAAATGGGTACATAATAGAATACCGAAAATTAAAAAATGTCGATCATATAGGTACTATTCGATGAAACAAATTTTCGATATTTTAATTTTCGGTTTTATGCTCGTTCGATATTTAAATTTTTCGATGTTTTGAACTTCGATATTTTTCGTGTAGATTTTTTTTTTTACTTGAAATGGGTTCACTCTTGGCAACACTCTGTGCAGGGGAGCTAAGAGGAAGACGAAGATAAAGCGGGTTTACCCAGAATCTGCCTATTCACCCTAACCTTAAATAGAGCAGGGTTATAACTATTAGGGAATATGGATGCCGGCAGGGAATTCCACTCTTTATCTTTATGGTAGATGTATTAATTTTTGATATTCTAATCCATACATAAATAAATAAATACAAATCTAATCAAATCTAAAAACATTATGTATTAAATATTGTCGTTATCTAGTACCTATCCATAACCCAAGTTCTTAATGATACTTAATTTTAGCTATATAATTGGTGTGAGCGTGGAAATATGATATAAATATATAATTAAATTACCTATCTAACATTTGAAACGACGGAAATGATTACGTCGAAAATCGGAAAACAAATACTTTCATATTCAGTTTCCAATCAAGTAGATATGTTAGTTATAGCATTGGACTAAAGTTTTAGTCTAAAAATAAATTGAACAATGATTCATTATCGTACGTTCAGAAAGAACGACAACAATTTAGTTCAAAAACGAAATAGGGAGTGAGAGATAAATCTCGCGCGCGGGGTAAAATCATTAGATTCGCTCATGCTCGGTGCGCTCCTCCCTTCGGATGCTGCGTGCGTTCGTCTCATTCCGCTAACACCATAAGCACACAATAAAACATGTGTTTGTAACGTCACCGCGATAGAGAAACTCGAAATAAAACACCGCGGAATTACTATAAACAATTACTGAATACAAAACAGTCAGCGATAAAATTTTAATACCACATGACGCGCCAAAATGGTATTCACATTGAAACGTTTGAAGTTGAAGTTGAAAACAAAAGGATTCCACTATCTGAGATGTGGTGCGAAGACAGCAACTTTCTTGTTCTGGGCAACTCTATACATGGTAGTGATGAAAGTGACAATATTCAAGAGCAATACAAACACACCTGTGGTGCGCGATTGGTCAATGGTACCTGACAATTACACAAAGTGGCTGGTAAATGTTCTGTTTTTTAATCTCACATTCAAGTTCATAGATGAATGCAACAGACAATTTAGTTTCAATCAACAGGTGAATTACGATAACAAAGTGCAAATGATGTTATCATGAAGTGTTTACCACTTGTTTTATTTTTAATTTGAGTGTTTGACAAAGGTTCGATTCTTTTGTGTTCAAATGCATCTCCACGGGATCCTTAGTTAATTTATACATGATATTCTAGAATTATTTTAGGAAAAATAATATCACTCTTTATATTTTAAGTTAAATGGTAAATTATTATCACATTTTTACACTTAAACTTAATATTAAATGTTATAGCGGTTATATTATAACTCTATAGAGTTTCAGAATTTATGCATCAATCGAAATATATGTGCCAGGAATCTGAATTTTGAACTTTACGATATTCTCTGGATTATTAAAGAGTATTCACTACAAATATATTTTTTGCATCTATTTACAGTTTAATGGCCCAGTATTAGGTGACGATGAACCCGAAGCAGAATCAAGTAATTCAGAGTGGTCAGAACCCGATAATGCAACAATTGAAGAATTGGAAAAAAGAACAGCTACAGTTCAAAATGTTTGTCGTTCACAGGGACTGACATCCCAGCAAATAAACCGAAAAGAGTTCTTTGTCGACCACGCACATAATCTGGTTTGGTGCAATATCTTCAAAGCTGCGAGCTCGTTTTGGCTGTACAAATTCAATATTTTAGGTAAGGTTAATATGATTGTCATCTCTTTATATCATTAAACCCCATTAGCGGAAAGTTATTTTTGATTGTTATCATTAATGGGTATACTTAATGTCTGATCTTGAGAAAAAAGAATATAAGACTATATAAACAAAGCTGGTCTCGCTCAACGTCTGGTATATTTAGTATACAATATTTTTGTTCTTTAATCATGCCTAATGTTTTTCAGGAGGTTACGACAGAAAATTTTTAGCCCGTACTAGACAAACACCATTGATGTTAGCAAGAAAGAAATTTCCGCGTCCCGGTGAAGAAGAGTTACAAGATGCTATTAATACTCCCGGCGTTATATCTCTAATGGTTGTGAGGGAGCCCTTCGTTCGATTATTATCGGCGTATAGAGATAAACTAGAAAATTTTACGCCACCTTATTACAGAAAGCTGGCACGAGCAATCATAGCGGAACACAGAGAAAAGGCCACAAAAGTTTTTGGACCAATCAAAAGTTATGGACCCACGTTTTTCGAATTTGTCGCGTATTTAATAGAAAAATATAAAACTAAAGGGAAAAAATGCACTTTCGATGAGCATTGGGCGCCGTTTTATCAATTTTGTACACCTTGTGCTGTCAATTTTACGGTTATAGCCAAAGTTGAATCGTTAAGTCGAGATTCAGGGTACGTGATACAGCAATTAGGTCTTGGACATGTGTTGGGTAGAAAAGTGAGTAACAGACGTCTACGACTTCGCACAGTGATGAACAAGTCTCGCGACGGTAAGAATACAACAGCTCTATTGAAATACTACTTCAATCAACTCGACGAGAAAATGCTTAACGATTTATTGAAAATATATGGTGTTGATTTTGAAATGTTCGGATATGATCCAAATGTTTATAGAAGTTATGTTAGAAAATAAAGAATATATTTCTTGATGACATGTTACTTTGTTATATTTTTGTCTTAAGGAAATCTATGTAAATATAATTATGTGATACATTTCCAGTTGTTTTATTAGCTTAAACTATGCTTTAACCAAATTTTGTCAGTTATCAATTTGACTATCAGATCATCAGATCAGATCACTACAATTACCTACTTAGCTATATAATCCTTATACAGACACCTTACACTGATATTATAAAAGGCTAATATCACTGAAAAAATACACTTGCTACAAAAGTAGGAAAGTGCGGAGACTGTATCATTAAGAAATCGAGTTAGGATACAATATTAAACATCTGCCGATCTGCCACCAAATGAAATCTGGGTTTTAAATCAAAGTGTTGCATACCTTTGTCATTCGTATATTTAAAGTTTACGAATGACAAAGGTATGCAACACTTTGCTTAGTGATAAAAGAACTTGGTGCATTTTAAAGTAAGAATGAATAGATATTTTCTGGGCAATATCTTGGACGTATCGTCAGACAACATTGTGGTTGAATGCAAACTTATTAACAATAAAACTAGTGGATTGACTCTGATTGATCCCACCTGTCGACCCTTTAAAGAGGATGTCATTAATATAGTCATGATTTCTATCGCAATTGTTAGCAGCGCAATCATACGGACGACTTGGTTTATATTGATAATTCAACAGAACTAGCTATTTATATAAGTAGGTACTTTTGAAATATGGGCCATTTCAATCATTATTATATTAGTATCAATTCATAATAGGTATGCAAATTTAGGCTAGATGATTAATTATAAGGTATACGGATATGAAGAAGCGGGTGATAGCTAATAATATTATTATAAGGTATGCTTACTTGATAAAACAGTAAGTAGGAAAATGTAGTCGCTGAAGGTGATGAGGCCCGAAGAACCAAGTTTGTAAAAAATTGAGTCTTCATCGAGATCTAGGTTTAGGCGCTGACTGATGCTCTGTGCAAATAAAACAATGATATCAATGTTACTATTTAATGACACCAAAATTTGCTCAAAAAGCTTTGGTAGTTATTCTATGCACCCAAAAATAAAACTAACGTGAATGTTTAGAAAATTGTAAAACTAATGAATTTGTGAAGTACCTATATACATACTTCTGATTTTAATTCCAATGATGTTCTATTTGAATTTGATTTCACAAAATGCAGGATAGCTAGAAACTCTAACACGATACGAAACGCAACTAGCTCCTAGGGGCAGTAATAAAACAACGGGAAAGTTGCAATATGTAAGCTTATCGTCAGGAAGTGAAGTAGAAAACTAAGATTTTAGCCTCAACTAAAAATGGGGAACCAAAATAATCAAGCATGCCAGGATCGAATGCTTACAGATCGATGTGGATTGTACAATTCTGGCAAGCAAATTTTGTGTCAAGCTGGGGAGGTTCGCACTACCAGGGACCGGACGAGCGGTTAATTAATATCAAAGTCCTTTGAAGGTGGAAACTGACGATGACTTGTCCTCTTCAAAGGTATGTTCCTTGCCATTTTATTCGATTTTGCGTACACCTAATAAGGATTTTTAAATACATCAACATTGCAGTATAATTTCAAAATCCTTTGAAAGTGGAAGCTTTTGATAGCATCTATCTCTTAGGTCCATACATTTTTACTATATTTTGCGGTTTTGAATAGAACTAATATTGATTTTAAAATACATCAAATTCTGTATTAAAGGTGAAGGGATCGAGGCTGACATTTATTACTTTGGGTATGAATGACTAATATTTCAAAAGACATTGAAGTCGGCAATGTCTTATATGATAATACTAGTTTTTAAGTAATATTTTTGTGTGTGGTATACTCCCAGAAATCTCAGAATGTGAACTTATTCCAATGGCTTTTCTTCACAGAAAGCGGCATTTTGCATTATTCATTGTGATATTTACCATATTTATGAAGGTACCTCTAAATACGAAACTTTTAAAATGTATTTTAATCATAGTGCAAAAAGTTAAATTTTAACAATAGTGACAGGCTAGTTAAAATGGCAAGTGGTTCCGGTCCCTGCACTCTACAGAAAACATAAGGTAATGAACCTAAAACTAAAACTTCAGTGTCAACTAAATCAGGCATTGGTCCCAACGCCAATAGCAGTAGACGGTTAAGAGGTGAACAACTTAAGTCTGTGCACATAAAAAGAAACTGAATACAAATCGAGAGTGGTAAAGAAATTAGAAGAGGAGAAGGACAGTACCTCATCGATGTTCTGAAAAGACAAGAAAGTGACGTGAGTGGCCAGAAAGAAGGTGCTAGTGCTGTGGTTTAGTGATAATTTAAATATCAGTTGACAAATTAGGCACAAGTAAAATTAGCAAAGACAGTACCAGTATCAAAAAGCGTTTAGTGACTGAAATTCAGATTAAATTCAAATTTACCGGGATAATAATTTAGAAAATAATAATTCTTTAATATGAAATTTAAAAGTATATTTATATACATATTAATATTCATACAAAAACAATTCACTAAATGAAATCTATAACAATAATAACTATTAGTAAATAAATGTGTTACAACTCACTTTATGGAACAGGAAACAATATAATTAATGTTAAATATTTTAAAAGTTTTAATAAAGACCAGAAATAAAAACAGATAAAACAAAATAAAGTGAATGTTAAAATAAATAAAATAATACACTCGTCCGCAAAAATAAAGGGTCACCACATTTTTTTCAAATAACATTAAAACTACACATGCTATCTCTTTGAATTAAAAATAATCTGAAAGTAATGTTAATGAATCGTAAAATAAACTACTTTTTATTAAAAATAACCTTTTATTTATTTGAAGGCTATTCAGAAATGGAAACTCACCACCTCTGACACTTGCAGCCTTAAAACAAGCCCTTATTGAAGAGTGGGAGAATGTACCTCAATACCGCTTGAGGAACTTGGTTTTTAGTATGCCTGATCGTATACAAACCTTGAGAAAACACAAGGTACTAAAATAATGAGGTAGCCATGTCTTTTTATAAAAAAATGACTAAAACTGAATTATTTTGTTTGAAAGAAGTTCTTTAATTTTAGCTATCTTTTCATTTTCAAATAAATAAAAGGTTATTTTTAATCAATGCTGGTTTATTTTAAGAGTTATTAAAATTACATTCAGATTCTTTTTAATTCAAAGAGATAGCATGTGTAGTTATTTATTTGAGAAAAATGAGGTGACCCTTTATTTTTGCGGACGAGTGTAGTTGAGAGAATCAATCGATTAAAAAGTTGAAAAGTTTTAAAGATAAATTAAATGTGTTTACCTTTGGATCATATCTCCTGTATTGATCAAGTCCCAAACCTGAAAACAAATACTTTATTATTAAGCCATGATTATTAAGTTCTGCGTACAAATTAATTTCAAACTTATTTGGTAAGTATAAGAAGTTAAGGTAAGGAAACATTAATTGGGTACGATGGATGACCCTAATTTATTAAATATGTTAAGCAAGCAAAGTCAGTCAGAAAGTTCATAAGAATGATATACATATTAAAAAAAAATATCTCTGAGCTTAAAGTAAAAGCTGTCAATATTTTCACGACGATGGATTTAAGAACATGTAATTTGGATTCATTAACTATGTTATATTAATACTGACTGCACTTTAAATTGGCTCAGTGTACAGAAACAACAGCATAAATAAAAGTTTTTTATTTATGTACAATCTTCAAACGTACTCTGTGGAACATAAGGTTCAAAATCTATAGTGGAACATTTGACAGCTAGTTGTAGGCCATACATTGAGCAAATTGTAAATTAAAAATCTTCCTAAAATCAACTTTATAAATAGGTACTATAAGGCGGATAGTTTTACCATCGGGTTGTTTTACTCCGGGTGTCATAGACCGCAAAAAGTCATCCGGTGTCATGAACACCTCATGCTGATCATGATGTTGAGCTTGCAGGGTTGCAAAGTACCGAAATACCTTGTCTGGTGTGGAATACTGTCGCATACGATTCTCATACTCGATGATCTATTCAGCAGCGTCCAGTATAAAAAATTTAATGTTTAAAAACCTCCACCATAATCGAATTACGTCTTAGTTAAGTGCAAATGAAATGGCTGGTGTTAAAATGAAATAACACAATGAATATGACAGGTTACATGTAGATCATCTATTCCAAAATAATTAATTGAATCATTTGAATGTACTATATTATGTTTATCTGGTTATAATAATCATTTCAAATTATAAAACAGAAAAGACTTTATAAAATAGTTCAGGCAAAATATAAACGCGATTTTTGTGTAAGGAATAGTTTATTTTTTAGATATTTATGTTGCATCCTTATTACTGAATGTAAGAGATGCAGCCTAAGATGTTGAAGAAGTAAGTAGTTTTTTTTACCTCAATGGATGCAGCACAGATATTTGACAAATATGGCCATGTGAAGAGTGATTATAAAAGCTCCTTCACACTAGTGTTTGTTCGGCGTCGGCGTTCGATTAACGTTAGCGCAGCGTAGACGCCCGCCGCGTCAACGCTACATCTACGTCGCATTTTTTTTTCTATACTACTCTACATGGCCAGTTTAATTAAATATGGCAAAATAGAATACCTGTCATTTATTCTTCCGCATAATAGGAAGACCAAGGAGCTTATACTAAGAATGGAGTCATTAGTCAAATTAACAAAGTGAGGGCGAAAATTTTGACAATACTTGACATTTCAAATTTCACATTTCTCTTTCTAGAAATTGTCGTCATCTCTTTCTAAACACGACTACATAGAAACAAGATTTCTCCAGTATTTCGCCATCTTTATAAAACAAAAGTAGAAAAGTAGCTAAAAACTTAACATATTGTATTCAATTATCAGTATTTATTATCAATGAAAGAAATAAATATAATATATTTACTTTTAATGTTTAGGTTTGTATTTTATTTTGAAAATCATCATTGTGATTCTTTCTACAACTTATGGGAAATGAAAGGATTTATGTAATGGCAGCACTCTCTTCATGTGTCAATGTCGCGAAATCTCAACATGACATAAATTGTCGTGATTGACGTATTCATAAATATCGACTCGCGATTTTGGTACGGCTTTTTACTTTAAAATAAGGATAAATAGTGCAAAATGATACAAATATAGTTATTTCGTGCTGGTAGAAGTAAGTAGTATTGAGGATGCAGTGTGAATTTCACTTGTAAGTGTCATAATTGCATATAATATTGTTCAATCTATAAATTTCATTTTTCACCCGTAATTCCAGATTATTAGCGTTATTTTGCAAAACTCCATAAGAGGGAGAAATTTCTGATACTCGCATTTAATCCTATCTTAGAATTTAATGAATTTTCGTACATAATTTACTTATTCAAATATTTGTAAACAAATGACTAGGGTGACTAGGATTTCCGGAATTATAAGGAAATAATATCCCTTTCTATCCATTCCTTTTATAAATGGCAATCAAAATTGATAGATTATTTTATTTAATTCTTTGAAATAACTATTACATAGATAAAATACATAAATAGTTTTACCCATTTTTAGTTCGAAATGTTTATTTACAAATTAAATATGTAATTTGTGTAATGTAAATTATTTTATTTGAGAAAAAGATAGTGAGAGTATTGATTGGATTGTACTAGTGTAATAATGTTTATCATTCACATTTGCATGTACTAACATGCAACGCAGATACATTGCACACA
The DNA here is from genome assembly GCA_955850985.1 of Elophila nymphaeata. NCBI lineage: Eukaryota > Metazoa > Arthropoda > Insecta > Lepidoptera > Crambidae > Elophila > Elophila nymphaeata. The sequence continues at coordinate 6,683,971 of OY039073.1, forward strand.
GACAGACAGTATTAATGAAATCTGCACTTGTAATCAAATAGCATATTAAAATCCATCAAATGATAGTTTTTAATATGCTATTTGATTACAAGTTAAAAGTGTACATAAATATTTATATACACTTTTAACTTTTACACATAAAATTTTCTTTTCTTTTTAGATTTCCGAAGCGACGGACCATATGGTTGTCTATTGTGCCTTTAAAAACAAAATTTTAATGAAGTTCGAAAATATGTAGCTTCCACTTTCAAGACACCGACACTTTCAAGGCAACTGCTTATGTCAAACTTCAAGCCCTTTTTTCAATAAAACCACTACTCAATCACTTTTCAAAGGCAACCCTTGAATTGGTTAGTAAAATTTTTCTTGATAATATACAGTTAATACAGAGAGCTAAAATGTTTGGGGAAATAATTTTAAGGGCATCAGGCATCATCAATTATTGAATATACAATGACCCAATTGAATTTTAACATTCTGCATAGTCACAAAAATGGCGTATGACGCAAAAATGAGAAACCAGGATTTCCGAAGTAATTAGTCTATTGTCACCAACACTTCATATATCGATGTTTAGAGTAGGTTAAATAAAGCGTAAGAAATATACATTCGAATTAAGTTAATATAGTATGAATAATTTCTAATCTAGTCCGTTACACTTTTATCTTGATTATGCTATGCCCAAATGGGCACCATGATGTGCTGGTGTTGTTTGTGAATATCTGTTATTTACATTCATGAATGCAATAAATTATTTGATTTGATTTGAATTATATTTACAAGTTTTGTTTGCCTAATCTTCTTTTTATATACCGATAAATGTCGAATCGAAACCGACGAGTTGGGTCGATTTTATTGCACGTAAGTGTAGATAACGGTCATTTTTATCAATATAAATTAATAGCTTTAGATATTTTTATAAATAAACTTAAATAAATATGTAATAACCGTGACTCGCAAACAAATATTCGTGTTCGTCGCACAAATATTTGCCGGAACCAGGATTCAAACCCGAACGGCTTCATGTGTAGGTAGCTATACTGACCACTCCACCATGACGGCGTCAAAAAGTTGTTCATATAGATGGCCTAAAACACCCCAAATATTACATATAATGTAGGCTGTAACATATAGGGTACCATGTTTAAGTACCCTTCATGTTACAGCCTGTATTATACTATAAACCAAGTGCTACTAAACTTACTTTTAGCCGATTTGTAGCCAGTAGCTGTTACTAATGTAACTAATTCACGGAAAGTTACTAGAGCTAACAATTTCTTCTGTTGTATAAAAAACCGCACTTCAGCTTTCAGTCGTAATATCTATCAATATAAAGAAAGTCTGGTAGTGAGTTGGTAAGTTGCGCATCATTATGGCCCTATTATCATTACTCAAGAACGGCTAGATCGGTATACCACACAATGTATTTTTATAGCATTGCTAACCAGAAAACCTTAAATGTATGCTTAGCACCTAAAAAAAAAGAATAATTTAATGTCTATGAGTTGACGTGACATGAGATAAACTATATAATAAACTGTAACGTGCCTCTTAAAATCAAGAGTCACAGAAGCGATAAATCCTCGTATTTCGGTTGCTGATTTTTTTCCTGGGAGCCGAAAATAGATAACATTACCGTGCGAAAAGGCACTCAGGAAAAAAAGTTTAAAGTAATTCTTATGAATTTTAATTCTTTGTCATGGAAAACTCAAAACTCAAATTATTTTCAACTTGTGGTTTTATTAACGTAACGAAGTTCAAGTGTAACGTTACACATACATATTTTATCGACCTACATACATATTTTTTTTTAATTAAATCAGATTACACTATTTATAAATATTACATAAATTAAGATATAAAGGAAGCTCATCTAATTGTAATATTTCTTTACAGTTCGCTTCCTAAATTTATCAACAGGTTTTAGCGCTCCATAGCAACGTTAATAAGCTACATTTTAGTGACCGTACGACTGTTGCGGGCAATCTCCGATAGATTGCGCCTGCGTCGCCGGGCAGTCTCGATCGAGTCAGGAATCGCATACAAAGGCTTGGTGATTCGGTCTTGCGCTTGCGTGGTTCGCTAAGTAAATTGAGCACCGACAAGACCTACCTAGAATTAACTAATTTGATAATCGTGTGCAATAATAGTTATTTATTTAATGTGTTTAACCCCTAATTGGGGTCCAAGATTAGGCTAAGGTAGCCGCTGTCGCCTCCGCTACTTCACTTCCGCCCAGAGGCTTTAGACAACATGCATTTCGGCAATCGCTCTCGCTATCGTTAAGTAAAAAAATGTATGGGATTGACATAAGCAATCGAAAAGTGATCGATTGCTTATGTCAATCCCATACATTTTTTTACTTAGCGATAGCGAGAGCGATTGTCGAAATGCATGTTGTCTGAAGGCTCTGGGCTGGACTTACAGTGAGCAGCAGTACAAGCCGCCCTAACTCGTCCCACCGAGCGACCCTCACCGAGACCATCTCCGGCTACCACCAGGTGGCCTATTCCCTAACTTTTTTTGACAGTTGAAAGTGATCATCACTGAGTGAATTACGTATCCATTGCTGTTTTACGCAACACGCTATAATGGCAATTGTCGTGTAAAACAGCAATGGATGTGTAATTCACTCGGTGATCATCACTTTCAACTGTCAAAAAAAGTTAGGGAATAGGCCTACAGGAGAGTACACGCTATTGGGCATTATACCACCATTTAATAAATTGTTCTGCACGGATCTCTCGTGTCTCATTTAACTCCCTATATCTTAGGACCGTGGGAGGACGTGAGACCTTACCCGTGGCACAAAACTGTCCGTTATTAATTTGTGCTACAGGCACCCTACTAGAAAGAGACAGAGCCTCTCTAGAAATGTCAAGAAATGTCAAGGGTTGTCAAAATTTTTGCCCTCACTTTTTTCATTTGACTTATGACTCCATTCTTAATTCTATCTTCATGTAGGAAGACCCAACCAAACAATGTCAAAAAAAACTTCATTTTTTTACAAATCAAAACTTAAGGCATCACCTCCACGAACGAGTGAATCGCGAAGATTCTATCAATAAAAAAGTCGTGATAATATCGCCGTGTGGAGACACTCGCATATACTTAATATAGGATTTAGTGGAACTGCGATACATCGTCGCGATTGAGTCGCTCGAAGACGTGATCATAAGGGGCGGGTGTGAGTATATGTTTGTGTGCGTGCGTGGTTTTTGTGTGTGTGCGTGTATCGAAGTGGGCGTGCGTGAGTTTGTTTGTCTTAAATGAAACTTAACAGTGGCGATTCCTTTCTAAGTATGCGAGGTTGGCGCAACCAAAACATACATGAACAAAATAATTAAATAACTTTATCTACTTATATTAAGTAAAACTTTAACACACTAAACAAATAAACATACCATTATAGTAACCAATTGTTAACTAGGATTAATTAGGATTTATTTTTGCCTCGGCGGCCGTGCGCAATCTCGTTGCGAACACTCGTGAGTGTTCGTGCGATTTCATCGGCGCACTTTCATTCAAGCGTTCGCTCCGGGCGCTCCCACCCTCACCTCAGAGTGACTCACCTATATGATCAGTACCCGTAGTGTAAGTTTTTTAGTACAAAAAACGCAACTACTTTAGTAGCGTTAAGAGCTCAATTTGTATGGGAAACGCGAACAGCGCCCCTAGCGGAGAGAAGCGCAAATCATGTTTCCCATACAAATTGAGCTCTTAACGCAACTACAATCGGTGCGTTTTGTATACTAAAAAACTTACACTACGGGTACTGAGGTCTCACGTATTACGCGGCTGTTCTAGCTGCGCTTGGAAAGTCGCACTTTTCGCGGAAATTTTGAATCAATTATAGATTGTGTTTAAATTTTTGTAACTTTGAATGATGATAATAGATGATCGATATTATGTTTTACATACAACACCGGCGACTTTAACGTAGAAAAAGAACGCTCTAAAGAACGTTTTTTTTTCTATGTTAAAAAGAATTAAAACATATCTTAGAAGTACACAAGGGCAGGGAGAGACTTAGTTTCTTAGCTCCTTTAGCAATTAAAAAGGCAATGTTTACAGAATTGTAAAACAGTGATGAATTTCATGATCGAGTATTTGAAAAATTCTTATCCATCAATCGGCGAATAGACTTATTGTAAAAATAATATAAAATGTATAATTTAAACTTATTGATTCATATTTCAATTTAATAATTAATAAAACTTAATTTCCGTTAATTTTAGTTTTTTATTGAAAAAAAGTATGAAAGTACCTACCCAACTTTAGCCTTGCGCCAACCCAAGACTACACACTAGGAATCGCCACTGAAACTTAACCTGTGGGGCACTAAAAACAATTTGATGACAATATGTTTTATGAAATTTACAAACAGAAAGTTATAAAGTAAGGCTTTATAACTTGCTGTTAATAAAGCACATTTGTCTATTAGGGTGGATCGCAAAAAGCGACACTAAAATCAGACTATAACAATAATAATAACTTGAGTTGTGTACAAAAATAATAGAACACATTTGTTTCCGCAACATTACGTAATGCCACGAAATAGGGGCTGACCCTGTTTGGTCAAAATTTCACTGCATTGAAACCAAAATAACTGGATTTTGGGCTCTTATTTACTAAACTACTTGCTTCTAACGTAAATGTTGATATGTAATATCAGTTAAATAAGGATTGCTAGGATTATATGTAATTGATCAAAGGCATTTTTTTTTGGTAATCTTTAAACCCTGTTTTTCAGTAGACAAAATATTTGAGGTTGTAACTGAAACATTGTAATGCAACAAAGTTTGTAACAAGATGAAAGTTTTTCCTCGGTTACTACATTACTATTAGAAATTAACGACATTAAAATCGTAAACCTACTTTGATTTGAAAGGGGTCAGTTAAAAAATATATATGCTAAGCAAAGTTGGACCAAAGAGCTTAAATTTTCGACTTTAAATTTTATTCTGATTATTATCTCCAATGTGTATACCAATTTACAAATGACTAGTGTTAAGGTAATTCTATTTTTGGATAGTATTATGTCAAATAAATTGACATGGAATTACCATTATAACTGAAAAATGTATACAGATATGGATTGTCAAACTCCATTGTTGTTTTTAGTTATTAAGCTTGTACAGGAAATATGCTGGTCTTTTCCATTTTATAATATAAAATAATTAGTGACAGTTTTCAAACATTGATAAGGGCAAACGAAAAAGAAACTAATGATGCAAATCATTATTAATATAAAATAAGAATAAGAAGAGACAAATCTCAGATATAAGAAGACAAATAATAGGAGACAAAATATCACAAATAAATCTGTCCCAACAAGTCTAATAATATAAATATCACAAATGTTAAGGACCTATCAATTAGGTTCAAAACCAAAAACTTTACTGACTACACTGCTTTTTAATTTTTTTGTTGTTGAAATGTATGGATTAAGAATACTTAACAATGCGTTTTTCTAAGAATCCAATTGACAAATAAATCAAATCAATTTGTAATGCCATTAATTTGGAATAGATTTGCAAGCAGCAACACGATTAGACAATGATATTTAATTTATCTACCCTCATTTACTTATTATGTATTATTAAAAAAAATACCATCAGGTTGTTTCATTCCGGGTGTGATAGCTCTTAAAAAATCATCAGGAGTCATGTATATCTCTGTATTGTCTCCATATGTAAGTTTGACAGTGGCAAAATATCTAAATATTTTATCAGGAGTTGAGTAAGCCCTCATACGATTTTCATATTCTATGATCTGTTGTAAAGTAAGAAACCAAATTAAATAAAGAAGTTGAATAAAAAGCAATTTATAAAACTATCAACAAAACAAACCATTTACCTTTCTATCTCTAAAGCCAATCTTCTCCTTTCTGTATCTTTTTTTCTTTGTATCTAATTCACTATCTGAATCTGAATCAGAAATTTCTTCTGCAGCTGTTATGGCTGGAAACACTTGATTCCTGAGCCTGAAATATTAAAAGTATAAGCTATTACCTTACACTGTTTTATTCATACTTCTCATTTTGATTGGAAAGAAAGGGATATGAAAGATATGAAGGTATATTCCAACATCCATGCGAACGAAGTCACGGGCACATGCAGCTAGTCACCATATACATAAACAATACTATTTTTGTGTTATTTCTTAAAGACAATTTTTTTATAATAATTATTTACTAGTCTACAATCTCACATCGTAACTTAATATTATAAAAGCGAAGGTGAGTTTGTTTGTTAAGTTTTCACAACTAAACCACTGAGCCAATTCAGACGAAAATTGCTATGGAGATAGTTTAAGACCATAGGAAGGACAGACTACTTTTAAGAGTGATAACAAGCATTGACGCGAGCAAAGACACGGGTGATCACTAGTTTAATATAAATTAAAGTTCTTAATTATACAGCGACCTTTCCTAAAAAATATTTTTTAGTCAAAGAGTACCTACATTTTAGGCATGTCATTTTACAAATATGTAATTGAAACTTTTAAATCCTCAATTCATAGTACCCCTTTTTTGATCACTTCAATGCTAACTTATATAAATAATACACAGTAAAGACATTCAAGTCTAATATGATTATCACATACCACAACTTATAAGAAGAATATGCAGCAGTTGCCACTAATATTGAACAGTATATATATTTGAATGAGTGTTGACGTAGATTTTCACTGCCTTTAAGCTGGTTTTCATAGCTGAAGTTTCTTTGCAAAACAGGAGAATTATTGTAAAGAGATGTAGAGGACGCACATTTCAAATTGTTTGTTAAAATTGTAGGGTTATGAACAGAAGTTACGCGCCTAGGTATTTTCAAAATGTGCTGTGTAAAGCAATACATTTTTAAGTGCGTGTTTTAGAAGAAATCCTGAAAATCTTAAAATATTCTTTTGTGTTGTAAGTTGATAAGTTCACAAATAATTCCGAAAATTTAACTGACATTGAAAACTGTCATGCCAGTGTCACTGTGTGACAGTGACATTTTTAATCATTTTTTTTGTCCGTTTTTTTCCATTTGAAAAAGGCAAAGGCTTAAATCCGCCATACAGCCACGTCCTTACTGTTTTCGATCTTAAGTACTTCTTCTATCTTCTTTTTAAATATCTTCTATATTGTTCTTTATAAAATTATAAAGAGCAAAGTAACAATCACAATTGCTTAGAATTTTTTGTAGAGAACGCGGGATGTTTTCAACAGTTTTATAGACTTTCATGAATCTATTGATTAAGATTATTCGTTGTAGTGAAAAATGAGAGCAATCGAAAATAATGTGATCAAGGGATTGTATACTTAAAATCATTGGTCTGAGGTCTGTACGATTCCAGAATTGCAGAAAGTGCATGAAGGGGAGGAGATCATGTGCATCCTGTGCAGGTGTTCATTAAAACGACCATGTCCCAAACGCAATCTACATATTATAGTATAGAATTTTCTATTGATATAATTTCTGTTTGCTTTTTTTGGTAAAATTTCCCCATGAAGCTATAGGTGTATAGCTATAGGTATATATCTTCATGTCTAAATATAAGTAAAATATAAGCTCCTTGGCTTTGCCTTGGCTTCATGATTTTCCCTGTTACGGGACGGCAAAGGGATCTAGCCCATACAGCCAAGTCTTCAGTTTTATTATCGTCTTTGATGTTCGCATTAAAATATGGGCGTCACACATTTTAATGCCTCTAGGGAGTGCTTGGAAAGAAATGTATGTCAAGCGACCTCATGATTGGGACTGATGAGAATTGTATAGTGGGATTTCCAACCACTATACAAATATCAACGCCACATACACAAAACCTTTATTTCAATGATTCCTCATAGCTGTTCGTCAACACGGATGCTTATTCAACGAAACGACACCACTTTCATTGCACATCCATGGAAGAATACAATGTGTGGTATACAAAAAAATATCCAATAATGCATTAGTTATTTCATAACTAATAATTGTCTTTTTCCATGTGGGGCCCGTGGCAAATTCATATACACCCACCTTAGTTTTGAAATGTTTCGTTCTTTAAATTTAAAAATGTCAGTGACGCTACCGGGGCCCCTATTCCTCGGGGGCCCGTGGCAGTTTGCCACCCATGCCACCCTATAGTTACGCCACTGGCAGGTGGGTTTTAAGTTTCTCGTATACGTAGTATAGAGGGTCTTGTAATCGTCATGCATGTATGACATCAAAATATAAGGTTTCTATCAACTTTTGATTCGTTTCCGGTATACGACAACGTAAAGGGGAAACCACTCCTGTTTTTTTTTTTTTTTTCATAGTTATGTAAAGTGCCACAAACTTAACTGACCTGCCGCCGGCCAATTCGTTAACTTATTGTGACATTTTTTTTTGTCTTCTCCATTTTATTGGTAGTGTGACTTCCAGTTTTACCTATAAACTTGAATTCCATATTCCAAAACCAAATAATTCTCTAACTTTTTGGCACGTTCCATTTTACATGACAGATTTATTGATTTTTTATCTGTACTTTATTTTTAATCATAGACAAAATAGAGTTGCTTGTGGACAGGAACGTGAAGACCTGTGAAGACAGACATGCATTTTTCTTGGAATTTATAACATCTATCAAAATTGACGGCGCTTGATAAAATTGATTACATTTTAGTAGTGTCAAAGGTAAATATCGTTCGAGATAAAATTACTGCTCCGAAAACGAGCTGGATTTTTAAATTTCATTTTAAATAATTTAATCAGTTTTTTAAAGTGGTAGTATTTTGTTTTATACGGTCCCGAAAGTTTGAGTTATATAACCTTGAATCACGGGACTTCAGTATTGATCAGATCAGTTCTATTTAATTAATTAAAGTAAAGTAAGTGAAAAGTTATCACTAGGTAAGTATTCCTTTCTAATTTATCATTTACAATATAGTGTGATTAAGTCCCATGTGTTAAAATATTTATTACATCATTATTATACACGATTCAACAAATTCCACCACTGTAACCAAGTTTTTATAATCTTGTCAAAGTGTTTTATTTATAAAAACACTTTTGTATTATTGTAAATTAAAAATAGTCCAATACCAGGGTTCATGGTATTAGAAAGTAACTTACCATGACATAGTTTTATTCTAATTTGGGCTCCTTTCTATTCTTATAAATAAATTGTGTAAGCTGAAATATAATACAAATTAAATAACTTAAAGAAGGGAGGTTACTAACCAGTTTTGTCAGTCAATGTTTTATCGACTATATAATAAAATTTAACTAAATACTTGAAACATAATAAAATTTTTTTTAGGTATTTTCAGTTAACTTATTTTATATCCCTGTTTGATGCATACATAATCATGCTCACAATCCGAAAATAAGTAGAGCGGAGCTTTTTGAGTTTCTCTCGAGTTCTTCTTGTAAAAACACGTGTTGAGAGACTCCATTTTTAAATCAATCAAAGTGATAATATCTTAAATGCGACCAAAGTACTAGTCACAAAAAATAAAGGCTGTTGAATAATAATAAAGAAATAATAATTGTGACTTTGGTCGTTACTGAAACTGCATTTTGGAATGCATGTAAAACATTTGTTTTGACAGTTAAGATACTAAAATAAAACAGACAGAAGAGGCGTCTCGCTCGCTCCTGCGAAGTCTTCCTACTTAAGTATTACACATTTAATCATACTGAAATTCTGTCCAGTTACTTCAGTAGATGTGGAGAGAAGCTTTTCCACTTAAAAAACTATTCTAAATGATCGAAGACACAATCTTACCACTGAACATTTGGAACAATACTTGATTGTTATATGTTAAAATCTCAGAGTAAACAGGACTGGAGTAGCCATTAGTCAATTTCTCTTACATGTTTTTCTGCCATTTTTTGCGGGGGGTGAGGTTACTACTACACTCAATACCAGCACACAGAAACAAAAACTTTTTGCGTATTTACAAACGCACACATGCATAATACGAAACACATATTTAAATTTCACGCACATGTGCTTAAAATAGTGTGTTAACGTTGTATTCTAATACACGAATGTCATTGTGTGAGAAGTAACATGACATAGCATGAGAATATCGATATCGATAAATCAGTTTCGTTCAATGAATGAATGTATTATTACGTTAGTATACCTACATTATTAAAAATTAAATGATGATATTACACGCTACAACAGTCAGTTTTCGATATTTATTGCAAAGACTAATATAAATAATATAATATATATGAGGTCTATATAAAACTTTGACAGATTTCGAAGGCTATATCAATGAAACACAAGTTTATACGTAATAGTTATTGCACTTAAAAGGTATTTATAATAGGTGAATATAATATAATATAGGCGAATAGGTATATAGAATTCACTGTGGACCCTTTCGCTTATAACCATAATGGAAAGGAGGAACACTTAAACATTATTTTTAACAAAGCGATAGTGAATATAGTTAGTTTTCTCGTATGATACTGGGAAACTGGATTTTTTTACGGAATCAGAAATCAAATGTGTGAAACTTAACAGGTAAGCAAATTTATTATTTCAGAACACATCAACATATCCAATAAACATGTATTACATACATATATTTATTAAATAGTTCATAATCAATATTAATAGGTAAGCATTATATATTTATTAAACACAGCAGTTTTGTAAATTTGAAAATGTAATTTACAATAATCATACGCAAAACATCCAAATCCTATCTATGTTCTTCTGTAGGCAATAATTGCATTATCTTTCCATTTGGAAAACTCTTGCATACCTGCCCAAGCTTTGGTAATATTTGTACCTTTTGGCATAAATTCCTGCCCCTATACCACTCTTTATCTTGGATCCATTCCGTAACATATAAAACTGTTCTCTTTCATGAAACGGAAATACTTTTGGGAGTTTTTAGCCTTCATTTCTATTCCTGTCGTATGTGGGTATATGGATGCTAAATGACCTTTTAGACAACCACGATGGCTGTTCTGCGACGTTTATCATTATTTCAAGATATGCTCACATACGTAGTTACACAGTGCTAAAAGTTAACCAATCGCTTGGCGGCTGTCAAAAGAGCTGTCTTATACAATAGCCAGGCGATGACGTCACCCACCCCGCCGAGCAGATTAGGAGGAGTAGCAGGCCGGGTTTTTGTGTAACTTCCTTTGTTTATAAATAAATACCACGCATGTGGTATATCTTTAGATTCCTAGATAAACTAATTAAATCTAAGACTACTTTGAATAAAGAACATTGTATAATGATTAATTTACAAGCATTCGAAACCAAGCATAAGGGTATTTCCGACTTTAATATGTCCTAAAATAATGAAATAACAGCCAATAATATGATATAATAATATATTTCCACGCTCACACCAATTATCATTAAGAACTTGTGTTACGGATACTAGATAACGGAAATTTTTGTTCTCTTAGATTTGCGCGAGCATTACACATTGTAAATAAAACAACTTTTAAGGATTTAAGTCGCGTGTAATTAGATTTTACATGATGTTAGTATTGCCCGACGTTTCGTAACACTTTTCAGCGTTCGTGGTCACGGGATGACTAAAGATGTAGGTTGTCAAATTTTATGAAATAGTTAAATCTACCGTCACTTTAATTATTAATTTGGAGTGTTCCGTTTCACGCAAACGGAGCTCACGGTGTCATTAGGTCTTGCTGTGTGGTGGGTTGCCTGAGTTTTAATAATTTTAATTACTGGATCCCAAGCAGGTGGTACGGCCCAACCATCTTCTCTATTGAAATTTGGGTGTTTCTTTATTTCAATAGCCTCGCGCAACATCCTTGGGATGTATCAACGTTCCTTGGCGAGAATGTGTGGTTTATCGAACCTTATAATATAAGGTGGTAAGAAGGGCCCAACCATTATATTATAATGGTTGGGCCCTTCTTACGTATGTTCACAAACTGCAGACTTCGTTTCGCGCCTATGTTTTATGTCAGCTATATGCTCCTTCACCCAGGTGCCTATGCTTCTCTTTGTTTGACCTATATACGAGAGCCCACAGTCGCAGTCCAACTTGTATATACCTGCATCTTGAAAGGGTCTATTACACTTAACGGGTCGTAGAAATTGGTTAATCTTCTTTAGCGGCTTAAAGTAAGTCTTAATCGAAGCTCGCTTCAAGATGTTCCCAATCTTGTCCGTGACTCCTTTCATGTATGGTAAGACTGCAGGTTGACGCTCAACTGTGGCTGCTTTTACTCGGCGTGGGTGACGTGGCCTTGGTACTTGCAGTTTATTAGCTTGCAGTACATGCTTAACATGAGTAAGCTCGCCAGAAAGATGTTTGTTGTCACAGATGCCGTGTGCTCTCTGAAACAAAGATTTCCCTACAGTAGCAAGCTGACTAGGATGGTGTATGGTGTATAGAGTCACCATTGAGGTATCTGTCTGTATGAGTTGCTTTCCTATTCACAGTATGGCTTAGGCTATGATCAGGATTCCTAACAACCAAAACATTTTAAAATGCTAGTTTATTATCTGCCTTTAACTCCATAGTAAATTGAATTTTAGGGTTTATGGAGTTAAGATGGTTAAGAAATGCTGAAACCTTATCGGTTGGTAATATTGTGAAAGTGTCATCTACATACCGTTTGTAAAAGCGTGGTGTTATAGGTGCTGTGCTAAGAGCTCTTTCTTCGAAATCTTCCATGAAGATATCAGCAACAACGGGGTCACGGGAGAACCCATGGCTACTCCGTCTACTTGTACATACATAGAATTCCACAATAGATAGCCAGATGTTAAGCAATGTTCTAGTAAGTCAGCATATTCACTTGGCATTTCTGCATCAAATAGCCTATTATTGACAATTTCAATGCACTCCTTGACTGGTAAACTTGTAAACAAGGACTGTACATCAAAACTGACCATAGTTTCATTTTCAGTAAGATGTGGCTGTTTTTCTCACTGACAAATTGATAGGAATCCTTCAGAGCATATGTGAAGGATTCCTATCAATTTTTCAGTGAGATAAAACAGCTACATCTTACTGAACATGAAACTATGGTCAGTTTCGATGTACAGTCCTAACATCATGTAAAATCTAATTACGCTCGAGTTAAATCCGTAAAAGTTGTTTTATTTATAACGGACATTTTTTTTAATATACATAATAATTTTAGATATTTTTATAAATAAACTTAAATAAATATATAAACAACCATGACTCGCAAACAAACATTCGTGTTCGTCACACAAACATTTGCCGCTACATTTGCCATGTCTTTTTACTCTTGTCGCTCCTTGAATATGTAGGCCATCAGCCTTACTATGTCCATGGGCTTGAAGAGTCTGTAGTCCTAGGCTATTCCCAGGATATTCATTCTAATCCTGGCTATGGAATCACAGTCACATAGCATGTGTTCCATGGATTCCCGGTCGTGTCCACATGCTCTGCAATTCGATGTTGTCGAAATTTTCATTTGGAGCATGTGGTTTGTGGCGTAGTACCCTGTAAGCCCACCCAAAATCCGGCAGGCCTGTTGTCTGCCACCCCCGTATATGAATTTACTCCATCCTCTAGGACAGTCTTCTGTAAAGGATGTAGAGTGTTTCATATCAGGCGACAGTTTCCATTCCATATACAAATATATTTATTCATAATCAAGTCAAGTCAATTATTAACAGATTACAACATATAATATGATGTCTTTTATGGACATATTCTTTGATGGCTCTGCAGATGTAGCTTTTGGAAATTGGGATAAAAGGTTCAGGACCTATGAATGAGCTTTTTGATCCTTTCCAGTTCGTACGCTTTCTCATTGCCTTTAATCCCCTCGTGACCTGGCACCCAGATCAGCTCTACTTTATTGTGCTGGCCGACCCTATTTAGTCTCTTGACAGCATTGAGTATTAGATCCGAGTCAATACGAGGGTTTGAGAGGGCTTTGAGCGCTGCTTGACTGTCGCTTAGGATATAGACAACCTTGTTTTTTTTTAACACGTTCTATAATCCTCATTGCACAGAGGATTATTGCATAGATCTCCGTTTGGAAGACCGTGGCAAGTTTTGTTATAGTGAGGTGTTCAGGAGGTGGATCCGCGCAGTGCGAGCACACGTACAGATGTCAATAAAACTTTGTAATTACATTAAAGAATTTTAATACCGACTTCTTTATTTTACTTAACAGTCAACAAGGCGGTTGCCTGGGTAACAACCATTGACGTAGTACTCTATTACAAGTTTCCCCATGCATTCAGTTTAAAAGCACATACAGGTACAACATAAATTTATAAGATATTTATATTTGAAATATTATGGTGTTTATCCTTTCTTTCCACTACAATATCCTATTCATTTTAGGTATGGTGTGATATAACGAGCTTCGTGTTAGAAGGGACTACGCACTGGCGTCCTATTTAATAAAATTATTAAGAGGATACATTACAAATTGTAAGCTATTAGGCGCCCTAAATTTGGGTGTGCCGGATAGGTATGTTGAGCGAAGGAGACGGCCACCATTGCTGGCGGTGCCGCGCGCGCGCACTAAGCTGCTTCAGGAGGTGCTGCTCACTCGCGCCACACGGCTCCTCAATAACATCCACAAAGATATAGACTTGTTTATTTGTACTAAGAGTGAATTCGCAAGGGTTACACTTTATTTAATTTGCTATGGATATAATCCTTGATGCTGTCAGGGAGGAGTGGTCAGTAACGCCGACTGCGCTTAAAGCGGTTCGGGCTTGAGTCCTGATGGTGTTAGGGGTGGGGGTGATGAATATTTGAACGCTTGTTCGCGAGTTAGTTGTAGTTATCTGTTTGAATTATTGTGTGTATAAAATAGATAAGTTATTATGATTTCTGTGTTAGTACTATCGCCTTGGAATTGTCTCTAATGGTAGTATTAATTTGGTAAAATAAATAAATAAATACCTTATTCTTATTTTGACATCATCATTATTACCTGGTTGCTGAAACAAACTGTAATTTGTCTAAGCTATGTTTTATTATCGACAAGTATAAGAAGAAGAACTAAGAATAGGGTATGTGTTTTTTAAACTGATGACGATGTAAACTGCGGAATTATACAATTTCCTTGCGACATACAAATTTAAACCATAATACATATTGTCAATTTATGTATGTTACTTTCATTCATTCATTCATTACTCACTCGTAAAATCACAATATCGATGAAGTTGACATCACTATTGTGCAAATCAATTATTGTGCTAAAATGTGCAAATCAATTAGGGTTGCTGATTACAAAAAAAAACAATTTGTCCAATGGCTCGAAAAAAAATTTAGGTTTCTTAGAAATGATCGGCAGTGCTGGTTAGGCGATGGTACCTACCCTTTTACCCGTGCTTATTTTATGAAGTCAGGGACGCTGGAAGTATATACCTACAGGATAGTTATTCTTAATGTTTATGAGCTCCGCCCAGCATGAATAAAAAGGCAAAATAGTTTAATTATTATTTTATTTTATTTATTATTTTATATTTCCATGCTGTGTGGCAAACAATAGGCTTCAAGCAGCCTCAAAAGTATAGGTATGTACTTAATACTAAACTAAAGATAAACACGCAACGTACATTGTTAAAACGAAATTATTATTGGTAATTAATTAATACAAAATTACAGTTATTTATTACCAACAAACAGTTTCTAATTTTTGTCTTATTAATTGAAATGCGATAATGGTCAACCCTAGGTAGTCTCGTGGGGAGTGCGCCCGAAGTTCGTTTGACAACGTCACGGCGCACTCCCCACGAGACTATAGCGCGAAATTTGAAATTGTAATCTGCTAAAATATGAAAATATGAAGTAAATAATCATCAAATCTTAAAAATTATACTTATAAATGAAAGGTTACGCCATCTTTTTGCATACTAGATGTTTTAGACTTTTTTTTACAGTAAAAAACAGCACAGGCAGGCATTTTCGTGGGAGCTCTGCACGGTAAGACGTTCTGATTGTTGTGGTTTTAAAATGGCGGCTCAACTAGTTTTATATAACGCACAGGCATCCGATGCTTGTGCGTTTGGCAGAGGGGTAATGTTAGGCAAAGGCTACTCCAGTCCTGTTTACTCTGAGGTTAAAATAGATTCCCTTTCTATATGATATTGAACATATGCCAACTCTTCGATGTGTTTCTGTCTTCTATATGTTTATTACTCCATGGTTTACATAAAACAACATAAAGTTTAAAGTATGATAGTAATATGTGGTTTGCTTATAATTTAGAGAAATGTTTATGGTAGGTCAGTGTTACTGTTAATGAATGAATAATTGAATGAAGGGTAAAGAGTAAAATAATAAAAAAAAAATACCTATACATATTTGTTAAGTATTATTAGGTATCTATTATAAATGTTATTATATATTCAGATATTAATTTCTTTATGATAGTAACAATGAAATTGTAATATAAAACAATGTTTTTTAACAATTTAACTTGTAATTAACAACATATTCAATCAAATATCATTTTAACTGTGTTAAAAGAAAATTAAAATATACAAGGCATATGTGACTATATTTATATTATGCAAATTCTATTTGAATTAGGTACCATTTTGGAATACTTGGAATACTTAGGTATAATTCTCCTGTTTCCAAATGCTATTATTTAAATATTAAATAAGGTGACAGGCTGGCAACCTGTAACTATTGGAGGCACTGCATGCCCCATATTGCCAGATGCAGCTTTTAAGTGTTACCTAAGGCTCTGCTCTACCCCTTTTGGGATTATGAGTGTGATTGTATACAGTATGTATTAATTTAATCATTTAAATATGACTAGCTGACCCACAAAAACGTTGTTCAACCATATATTTTTTTTCTTTTCAGTGGTATGAAATATACTTTATGACTATTCTCATACCTGTCAAATATACTCAAAGAATTTTGTAAAAAATTGTCAAGTCGTTTTAAAGGAGTGTGTACACAAACACTGTGACACAAGATTTTTAAATATTTATTTCAGCACATATTTTAATATTCATTATTTAAAAAAAATACTAAGTGGCTATTTTGCATAATAAATAACTTGGAAGTCTATTGCTCACTTGTTATACTAGTAGAAAAACAGTTATTCCTATTCGTAGAAAAGCTGGGACTTTTTCCTAGATGTTCTATTAGTAGAACAAATAATAGAACACTTGGTAAAAACCTGTAAATTTGTGTACCTACTTAGTACATTATTTGTTTTGTTCTGAACAAGTAATTTTAAATAAATATGTGATTCTTTTAACAGTTTTTTTCCCTTGTGCACAGATCTGACACTTAATTAGGGGCCAAAACACCAACAACAAACATGCATCGTGCAAGGGCAGTATTTCGAATTACAAACAAAGTTGGCAACACAGAAAGATTTGCATCATGGCTTCTCAACAAACCACAGGTCAGTAAAGATTGCATAAATTGTAGAAGATTATCAAAACTTGGAAAACACGTCACGGCATTATAAATTAAGAGAAAAGTATACTTTTATTCAAAAGCGAATGGAAAATTGAGGCTTTGAGTTGAGTCAACTGTTACCGCTCGAACTCATCCCGCGGGATGAATTGACCTGATGCAATTTTTGAATTGGACATCTTCTATGCATAAAAATCTTTTTCTTGAATAAGGTAATTTACTTCCCTAGTATTAAATGTCAGAAAACTACAGAAAAGTGCAGACGACTTTAAGTACAGTAGTACATATTGTTATAAAAAGGCTTAAAGGGGTGAATAAATTAATTTCATTTTAGTGCCAAACAGATAAAATTGACAGATTATGTTTAACTAACAAAAACATAGAGATTAAAACAACTAAAAAGATGTGAAGGAACTGTTTTAGAAATTCCACACAGACTGAAACTCATATTTTTTTTTATCCTACAGGGAGTTGCCTCCTATCAGCCTGCTGTCAATAGATTTTTGACATTATTTCTATAGTACAAATTGCTTGTATGTTGACTGGTTTGTTCGGTTTTTCATAGAATTGTCTGTTTAGTCAATTATTATTGACAAGCCTAATATAAAGTGTAAAATTTCTTGATTAGATTTATGAACTTTATATCTAGATAGAAGAACCAGTTTCCAAAGTGCATGTTTGGGTAGTGCAAAAGGTCATATTTGTAACCTTGGTGATTCATAATAAAGCTTAGAAGATATTAAAAGTGTGTGATAAATGTTTCATGATATTTTACTGCGCTATTTTTCTCAGATAAAGCTACATGTTGCTAATGAGGAAATTATTAAAACATATTGGTCTTCCTATGAAAATGTGATATATTTATTCCTAAAAGTATTACCTATTAAGTACATAAATAGCTTAAAAAAATAACTAGCAAACACCATTTTCATATTATGACTTTAAGTCTGCAAAATCTGATGAATTTTTGTAGCCTTAACTCCTAACTGTATACAAATTCGTGCAATGACTAATTTGCATTTTATGTATAGTGGAATGACTGATTTGCATTTTATGTAAGTACCTAAGACCAAATAAAAATATATTTGGTCTGTGGTAAGTACCTATAACTGTGTTGTAAATGCAAAAGGCTATCATTGAAAAGTACTTAATTAGAAGTAATTGTGTAATATTATACTATTTTGTATTAAGTCATTTAAAGAAGCATAATATTTGTTCTTAGGTTCTGTAAACTATTATAATAATAGGTAATTTAAAATTAATAGAATATGCGTAGTAAGTAATTAAATTAGGAATAAAATTGGTTATAATGTACTATTTTATTCCATAGATAACATTAAAAAATGTTATGTTGTTTCATTTACCTACCATAACCAATGATGAATATGGTAAAAAGAAAAAGTCTTTCACTTATCCTATTAACCTTCTTATCATTACCCACTATGTCAAATAGCTGTGACATTATCTTGATGCCATGACGCCAGTCATTGCCAATTCTAATAAGATATTATATCTGTAGATGTTCCAGATATGAAATTATTGATAGCACTGATTATGTAGTCTAACTATGAAGTATACCTTCCACACAGTCAATTTACAAACAAAAAATATTTGAATTACAGCTTAGTTATAAATAATAAGAATATACTAGTAAACCAGCATCCTGATAAGTACCTCCAATTTAAGGCCTCCAATTTGATCATCCATAAAAGGATACTTTAAATTCGAAAACTAATATTGAAATTTAATATTGAGTTCTTACTGTAAATATTTGTGGCCCTTAACTAATTCCAATTCCAATTGTACACAGAACGCCGCTGTGACAGTAAACGCCAGTAGGTGGAAGAGTTCAACAGCGGCAGAGCCATTCCTAAATGGATCCAGCTCAGCATATGTGGAGACCATGTACAATGCATGGCTCTCCGATCCAAACTCAGTGCATGCGGTAAGTTTAAAGAAATAATCGTTTGATCAATTTCTAAAATAACATCCATATTCATAAAGAAGTTAGGCAAATCAATTTTCAAACTAAGGGCGCCTTCACACAGTGGTCGATTTATAGGTTCGTTTTATCGTATACGTTTTTATTCGGCGATGGCGTGTGTAGTTGTACGAGCGAGTTCACACGCATTACTGTATCCAGCAAAAATACCGATCCGAGAAAATTAACTGCGGTCCGTTTTAAATGTCCGTTTTGTCGTAAATGGTTATATTAGGCGATGGCGTTTGTAGTTGTATGATCGAGTTCACACAGGACATTACTTCTAGTACCTATCCGTTAAAAACGACTCTGTGAATGCGATGTATTCATTACCAGTACCACCGTAGCTACTTATCCGTTAAAAACAGATCCTGTAAATACGTACTTTCTGTGTGAACGCGCCCTCTGTGTGAAGTCAATAACTGCCTTTACACAGGACAGATAAAAGAGGTTTACACGTATGCTCTACAGCGCCTTCTCAGCAGCGTACAGGATTGCACGCGGGAATACCTGCACGCTCAATCACGAGCGATTATTTTTAACCAGTTTAAGCACACGTTCGTTTTTGCTAATGGAAAGAGCGTCGTTCTCCTTTCTTTCCCTTCCAACATCCTTTAGGTACAGACGATGGGCGAGGCGTAGTTTTATTATACCGACCGGAGTAGTTTTCTTCGCAACGTTCCGTCTTTACTTTTTTAATTGGTCTGAAATGTATAGTACTTATATGTACATTACGTACTTTATTACAAAGAATATTTGCTTTGTAATAAAGTACGTAATGTACAATATTTTCAATAACCGCTAACAATCTTGATATTAATATTAAAAATAGCACATAATTATTGTTATGAAATAAGGTCACAACAGTCCTCCACCCTTAGAGCTAGCGCGCACTGGTGACATTTTTTACCGTGACTATTTTGTCACTCTTATCAAGCCCATGGATATGTATGATGGAGATACTCGTACGTTAAGACGTGAAAGTGGGTGACATTTGGTGCGTCTCCACAAGATTGACGAAATAGTCACAGTGACAAAAGTCACCGTACGCTCTAGCTCTTAACTGATCAATATGTTGTCGATCACCGGCTCGATTTCGATCGGTTGACTGTAAGTAGAAGATTAATCTACGTTTGGCACTATTATGAAAGACTATCCTATTACTTATTTGAAATAAGTTCGTAATTTCTATTGTGTCGCTTGATATATACTTCGTCCGTATAACTTGATAGTGGCTTATATCTTACTTGACATTTGCCTCGACCACAACCTTGACATAGAAATACTCGACGTAACAGCATTAAATGTTTTTAAATATTATCTGAGTAGCATCAGCCTATAAATTGGCCGCGCAAATTGGCCACCGGTGGCGGCCACTTCATTTCATCACCACCTTCGTTTGCGCGGTACTAAAGCACGTGGCGCGTAGCCACCACCGGTGGCCCATCTGCGTGGAGCGTTAGATATGGATTCGATAATTACTATATATTTCGACGCGAAAATACATGGTAATCTTTTTGATCAAACCATGAAGTTGGGCTTAGTTACTTACTCCATGGTAATTAAATCTTAACTAATATTATATTTGTGAATGTGAGTCTGTTCCGCTTTCACGACTAAACTACACGACCAATCGTCATAAAATTTTGTACACACATCAGATCTACCTTCAGGAGATTTTCATCCAGAAAAAAACGATCTGTCTGTACTGGACTAAATGCTTGTTCACAATAAAATAAAACTTACTATTTATCATTTGCTAGAAATGACTACCATGTGATTTATAGGTCAATATTTATTTATCCTTCACAAGTTATATACTTATTGCTAATATTTAGTCTAGCTATTTATTAAGGATTGAAGTTTAAATTTTTGAGGTCACCAGTCCTATTTTCATTTCAGACAGCCAACGGTAGTGTTATGAATGAATCACATTCATATCTCATGAATATTTTTTAATAAAGAAAATAACGCTAAATAAATTAACGTAAGCGTCAAAACCTACTCTGAAAGAGTAATAATCGGTTTAATCTTGTTTTGGTCCAGATAACACTGTGGTGGCGCATTTAAATTTCCTGTTAGAGATAGTCGCGTCTACCGAACTGATACGTCATAGCTAGATGACAATGATTCATTCTGATATGCCTGTTAATATATATCTACGCATTTCTCTGAATGGTTCTCAATTGAATATTCAATAAGTTCAATCAAAACAATTTACATAAAATCATGATGCTACATCTTTTTAGATACTTGTAGTTTAGAGTATTACTTTCACTTATTATTCTTAATCGAAGAATTTAGGCTATAGTGTGACCATGACACGAGGCCAGTGGTAATTGGAACGTACTAGTTTATAGCAGGTCAAACGGCCTAGCTTTTTCTGCACATTAGGTTAGAATATCAGCATAAAATGGTGGAATAATTTCAAACTCTCCTCCTTTCCATCTTTTTTACCTATCTTATTAACTTGGCGGAAAAGCTTTTGGCCTTCCTTTCACCTGATGGTAAGTGACCACAGAGGAGAGTAAAATCTTTAAACTAGCTTCAGCCCGTGACTTCGTCTGCGCAGGATTAGTATAAATTATAGCCCATGCGTTAATCTGATGTATAGTTATATTATTGTAAAGTTTCATTAAAATCAATTGGGTAGTTTTTGCGTGAAAGACTAATAAAACAAACATCCATACAAAATTTTGCATTACAATATTTGTAGGATTCGGTTTAAGATGTAAGTTTTGTACCAAGCTTTTATTTTTCTTAAATGTTGCTCAATATCAAGTACATTCAATGTGGACGTGCGATAAGAAAATATAATAAGTAGATATATGGTTAACTATGGTCACGACTCACGATCAGTTTTAAGAAAGTACACCCTATCTGAAGTACAGTAATCACCTAGTATTCTTACGCAAGTTAATCTCAGATAGACACGTGGCCAAGTATGCTAGTTATTATTCAATTCGACTAAATCTGTTTGTATCTTTTGTCGTTTTTCATCTTTCCGAAATATAATCATGAGTTTTGAATTCATAAATATGTTTATCTAAAGTGGAAAAATCGAAGACTGAAGACATATCTAACATATTATCATGATGTCGGTTTAGTTTCTGTATTGTAGGTAATAGTTATCATAAAATAATTTTATCAAACTATACCTGAGATTTGTCTAGTTTGATTAAATTTTTGAGCTAATGTTGTTTTAGACAATGTAAAAATACATGATAAATAGAAGTGTTATAAATAGAAGTAAATACTTTTTATTTATAACTAGCGACCGGCACTGGCTTCGCACGGGTGCAATGCTTATGTAAATATGCATGTATTATACATATAAACCTTCCTTAAGAATCACTCTATCTATTAAAAAGAAAACGCATCAAAATCTGTTCCGTAGTTTTAAAGATCTAAGCATACCTACATAGGGACAGACAGACGGCGGAAGCGACTTTGTTTTATACTTTGTAGTGATTATTTTTCTGGCACACTCCGATAGTTATGCAACGTTGATGGTATGGACCTTTTTTTTTACGGAAATGTCAATGACAGTTACTGTTCACATTCAGATATTTTTACTACAATATACTTATATTACTTACTACAGTACATTTTCCGTAAAGCGGGTACACATTAGGGGTTTTGAAGCGGTCGTTTTGGTAACTATAGTCTGTTTTATTATCAAACGAGTACCTACTGACTATGTGTCTCGCGTATTTCCGATATTGACAGAGTGAGTTGGGTCATCATGTAAGGGCGGGGCCAAAGCCTTTTTTCAAAACTATTGGATATGTATGGTATTAATATTTTATACACTAGAACTTATAAATTAAATAATTATTATATAATTCTTGTAATCTTAAAAAGTATCATCGTAACTACGTCTGATGAACTTTCTGCAGACACTTGAATAATAAACTACTCTAACAATATTTGTTCATGGCACATTTATGATACAAGCCGATCTTTTGTGGCGTTTGTGTGAAACAGACTTTATGTTGATTACGTGGACCAATAGCAACGCAGTCAAAATTTTCGGCACTTGTTTCTTAATGAAATAGACTATATCGGTATTTAAACATTTAAAAACGTTCGCTCATGTGTACGGATGTATTGGACCTGATGGTATTAAAAACGCGCGTTATCAAAGCGCGTGCTTCAAATCGTGATCTTAATGTGTGTCCGCTCTTAGGGTAAATACACATCAATATAGCCGTATACCTTGATTAAAACTTTTAACTGTGTATTATTGGAGTAAGGTACTTATAGTTTGTTTGTATTCGAAGAGTGGTAAAAGAAGCGTAGTCGCTCGGTATTACGGCAGTTGAGGTATTTTAAAAAATGTTGCATTGACCGTGGTATTTACGTACAATATTTATATTATAATTTTGATACATGTGGACTTAATTGAACGATAATATGTAATATATTTAGAAGCAAGCATTCAGCTATCATAATATGCTACTAATTTAATTTACCCACTGACCCAGTTTTGTCAACTAGGACATATTGTCTTTTATATGAGACGAGAAAAATCTTCTTATTATGAAATTTTGTGCACTTGTAATAAGAAACATTTTGCGAGTACACTGTGAAAGGTGACCGCCCTTGTCTGCACAAATAAATAATGTTCAATTTAATTTAATAAGTACTGTTTACTTCAGTTAATTAAATATATGTCTAAGGAGGTCGATAACGCCGCAGTCGTGGGTAACTATCATAAACGTGGAGCAACAAGGCGTTATTGGTTTGGTACTTGACAGATAACCAAAAATATTTTACTTCGTAGTTCTTCCGTACTCTTGACGAAAGATAGCAGACGTAAAACTGAGATGGAGACATTAATAAAACACTGATTAAACATACATAATTGCGTTATAATATAAGTTAGTAAAAGAAAATAGTAAACACTAGTAAAGAAAGGCTAGGACATCGTAATTGTCCTTGTGTGCAAGGTTACAGCATCTTAATTAAGGTATCACTTAAAATTGTCAGTTCAAGGCTACTAATCTATTACGCGTTAGTTTGTGACGAGTATTTTTGTAAAGGAAAAATCCTGCTCAAATCAAAGAACCATTTTGTTCCCATTAAAAACAATAGACCGTAATATCGTTAACTATAATGTGCGCTCACATTTCCTTAACATAGGCTTATTTGTTTTTGATTAGGTAATGTATTGGGAACGTATACAATACAATAGATTGTAGTTTAAGAATGTGTTTATGTTTATAAGCATCGATAACATTTATTTATCACGTTTAGTTACTTATTAGTACAGCTTCGGATAGAAGGAATATCGTATTGAAAGTAATTTGTCTTGCAGTCGTGGGACGCATTCTTCCGCAATGCGACCAATGGCGCACAGCCCGGAGCTGCTTACACATCACCACCGAACCTTGCGCCGTACAACAAGAATGAAGTGCCACTCACAGCCCTTGTTCCCGCATCCGGTGGAATGCCTTCTATCTCATCAGGTTTGAAATATCGATTGTTGTTTGTTTGCGACACAGAAAAAAAGAGTAAACTCGAGTCAACTTGAAAACTTATTTCTTTTTAATGTAATGCTCTGAAGCTTCAAGGCTCGAGAATAATCAAGAATCAAGTCTTCACCTCCTTTGAAACCCTGATATAAGGCAATCGAATAAAATAATAAATATCACTTCAAAAGTTCGAATCGACATATATAAAATATTAACATCTACTTTATTGGAGAATTTCCATCATATTGAAAAAAGGAATTATTTATAGGATCACCCATCAACGAGAAGATAATTGACGACCATCTCGCTGTCCAGGCTATCATCAGAAGTTATCAGGTGAACAATGTTCTATTTTCACTGTTTCTACATTGTACACAAACATGACCCCGTTTGTTATTGTTTGCACATTATGTTTAGTCTCGTACTCGTTCCCTAAGCCGCTGATCCTTTGTATAAGTCCCCCTAGTACACCAGTTTGATGATTTATTTTTACGCTAACTGCACTCAACCGATATAGCATTATCTGTCATCTACATTCAAAACTTAGGTGCACATTGGAGTTGGTATATTTATATAATTTTTCTTGTAATATCGAGCAGAAGACAAATTGCATTTTAAAATTTTTGGTTAGGGGAATAGTTAATTTACTTTTAATTGGCAAAAACATAATAGATATTGAACAGCGTCTAATACTAATTGGCATTATGGTTTCGAGATTTTTCTCCTAGTCCAAATGGTACACCTCGACCTGGCGACAGTTGGCTTGGCATCACGTTGGGCGCCATTAGTGTTTTTGGCAACATGTTGGGCGCCATTAGTGTTTTGGCAACATGTTGGGCGCCAATTTTTTTTGAAAGTTTTCTAAAAGCTTAGTCGGTCGTCGGGTCGTGGTTGTCATTGGGTCTAAAGTGACGTTGTGGTGGCGGGTGCCTGGCAGGCTCGCGGTCACCTGGCAGCCGACCTGGACCCGCTCGGCATCACGACGGCCAACCTGCCCGAACTGGGCATGCGCGCGCCGCGCTCCGAGCTCATCATGAGGAAATATTTCAATTTCGGTACGCTGCAACCAAATGAAGAGTCGCTGTCTAAACACTTTGGAAGCAATCACTTTCATAATTGATCATGCCGTTCAAGTTGAGCGTTGATTTGCGTGTTACTGATTGCTGTTTATGTACAGCGTTAATATTACATACATATGTATCTACATGCGATGAAGACTGATATACAATAGGGATTACATTTACAACATTTTAAATGAGTTCGTTCAATGAAGCAGTGATTGTTTTCAATAAATTTTTAAACTACATATGTTTTAGTAGGTACTTACTGTATTTATCATTGCAAAGTGCACTTATATTTATTAAAAAAAATATATTTAAAGATATATGTAACGTAAAATAATTGGTTTGAGTATGTATATGCATGTGTATGATACCGTTAGCTGTATATCGATATATAGTTAACTACTTAATTTGTTTGCAGTAGTATTTAAATAACGCCGTTTTGTAGCAATGTCTAACTAATACTACAATAATATTTGTTTTCCATTATTTCCGACATCTAAAACATTACGTTGAATAACGAAAACTTACTTGAATGTTGTTTGGCAATGATCTTTCTGTACTAACTAACCCGTAGGACCGATTTCGAAGAATCGCTAGTCTCAAAATAAATGTTATTAACCCATTAACGCCCAAATGAAAACCACCTTTATTTTTTTTGTTTTAATGATATTTGTTGTATTATTAGGGATAAAAGAAAAGGTATTTAAAGAAAAATAGAACAAAAAAGAAATATGTATTGAAATATAGGTATGTACTCGGCCGGGTACACTGGGCGGATTAATAGTGAAATTGTCCGAAGCAAGGTCTTTCTAAACATAATGTTTTCACATATTTTTTAGACACATTCACACGTTTTTTAGTTCTATTTACTCGTATTTTGCCTGTAGCTCTGAAGCCTAAGGACCGGAGGTCAACGAATAACTGATATTTTGTGAAAAACATGTCAAAATTAACGATATGTTCACTAGGAATTACGGACATTTTGTCCAGAAGAGATTTCACAACTCTTGCGCCTAGAGGATTATCAGCTACTTCGTTAGTCTTGCCATAATACACATCGAACGCATAACAGTATTCATCTGAACTTGTGGCTGTCCAATTCCGATATCCGAATCGTACAGGTTTACCCATTATAAATTGTTTTTCGGGGTGACGGCCGATGTATTTTATCATGGATTTATCTATACTGTATAAAGTTCTATAGATATATTCTCATGAAAAATTCCCGATTGGCAAGAGTTTTTTTTGTATTTCTTCACACAAAGGTCTCATCTTGAAAAGCTTATCGGTGGAACCTTCAGCTAATGAGTTATCTACGAAATGAAGATTACGTTTTATCTCCAAGAATCGATTCCGTGACATGCAATTTGATACTATAGGAACTCCAAGGTCTTCATCCAAACTCCAATTAGCACATTCAGTTGGTAGTACAGGAGTGCAGGCTTTCAATTTTTCTACGACCACTTTTTGCATATACTGGCTTCATCTTCCTCCACATAGGTTTATTTGATTGAATATTTCTGGATCGTTTCGAAGGCCTTACATAATTTGACAAAGACTCATCGTCACTATCGGACCAGTCTGAAACATCATGATTGGGACAGCGTGGTATGACTTCTACAGTTCGTGGAACTTCTCTAGGAAGATTAGAAGAAACCAAATCATCATCGTTCCCTTCTTCTTCGTCACTTACAATAACAGTTTCCGGAGGCCCCAGTAGGACATCATATTCCGAATCATCATTTTCATCTGCAAATATAGATTCCATAGCTTCGTCCAGCTCAGCATAGCTATTTTGGCTTGTGAAGACACGACGGTTCGCCATTGTTGAATAATGAAAATAGCTGATAAAAATATAAATTTATTATACATATGTGACCATTGTACTCAGCCGAGTACAGTGGAATAAAGTGAATCAAAACGTAAAAATATCGAAATGAAATTCATAGAAAACAAGAGATAATAACAAAATAAAGAGTAACAAATTGTTTGTATCCAATTTCTGTTAAAAAAAGTTATATTTTGTAATACAAATTCATTGTTGAAACTTACCATATAAACTTTCTTTGCAATCCGTATTTGACAGTGGCAAAAGTGACATTTATTTTCGCGCTACACTAAACTTTTTTATTTTATCAGACGAGTTAACCATCTGGTTATGAAATAATGAATTATTTGAATGACAACCATAGATTATAAAAACTAAATAATACTTTTTGTAGTTGTACTCGCGCGAGTACAGAAGGCGTTAATGGGTTAAAACGCTATTTTAGGTATTACTTATTAGCCCTAGATTTCATTAAGCATGCTAAAGTTTATTTATGTTTTTTTTTATTTTGATGATATTTTTGTAGCCTCTTATTTGGTGCGGTTGGCCTAATGTATATGACGGCTTTTTACTATATTGTATCTAATCTATCATATAAAATATTCAGACTGAAAAGAGTACGCTTATAGTAAGGGGAATTATTTTTAACGCAAATCGTTTTCCTCGTATGTAAACAATGTAACGACCTTGTTGTTTTATCTCGGAATACTATCAAATCTATTAGAATGTTGGGTGATACCCTTCAATATAACATTGATGACTGAGGCCCTTTTCACGTGTGATGTAGTCACGGGGGCACCTTGTGGCGCATCTAGATCCTTTGGGCATCTCGACCGGGGACCCGGCGTCGAGCGGCGACTGGCATGGTGGATTGAGAGCTTTCGCTAACGAAGCTGTCATTAGGCAACACGTACGATTCGGTATGAAGCATTCCACACCCTAATATTGCAATTGACGCTTAGCGGGGTGTCAACTGGCATTGCATCTGATATCTGCTTTGATACATTGAAGTGTGTAGATAAGATACCGTGATATCAATCTTGTTTTGCGTAGATATATTTTATAATAGTAAACAATCTTCGGTAAATTGTAAGAGCACAAAGGCAATCCAGTTAACATTTTGTTCGAAGTTCAATTAGCAGTATTGGTTTTGAAATCGGTATAGGGTATAAGCTTCTCTCTCACTCGCAATGTGACAGCACAGGCTCTCAGTTGGGCAGTTCGATATTTCTCGACGATTTACACTGTAGACTGGCGTATACTTTCGCTTATAGAATGGTGCTTGGTTTGTAGTTAGACTTGGAATTTTGACACCTTTGCAAATGGTGCTTGGGTCCTAAAATGTACTGTACATTTCTGTATAAATCAGTTGTGGACGTTGATTTTTAGTGAAGCTAATATGTAGAAGTAAATCTTATGTACTATAAGTATACAAATTGAGACTAGCCTTTTTAAAAGTATTCGGTCTAGATACTAATGTTTAATAAAATCGTATCTTGTGAGATAATGTCCGATTCATTTGTGTGTTCTTAATCGTTTCCAACTATTACTAATGCCATCTTCATATTCCTTTACTACATAAGTCCAAGATTGTCATAAACATACATTTTAATTATTGTATCTACACACAAAATCGTAGGTTTAGTGCGAGTATGAAGAGACGTAGTTATAAGTTTTATGGTAAAAGTTTTAGATTTTAACAATTATAATAGAATACTAATGATATATCTTGTGTAGTATATTGTGATGCTATTCTCTATGAACTATTCTAAAAAGCCAATTTGTAACTGTGTAATACGAGGGTGGATTGAAAAGTTCTCGGCCTGACATATAAATAGTGATGGTATTTATATGATACTAGCCTCTTTGAATTCGTTTGTTTTTTGGCTATCACGATGGTGAATTTCTTCTTTGTGGGTTTCGTAGTTTTTGAGTAAGAGCGAGTTGAGAGAGACGAAGCGCACCGTTTTTGGAAAATGTAGAAAATTTAACAAAGCGTGGTCATTAAATATTTGTGTAAAAAAAATTAACACCACAAGAGATCCATATTGACATGACAACAACATTAGGGGAATTTGCCCCGTCGTATAGCACTGTGAAAAAGTGGGTTGCGGAATTCAAACGTGGTCGAGAAAGCATCGAAGATGACCCTCGCTCCGGCCAGCCTTTGACGTCTACGACTAGAGAAAACATCGGTAGTGTGTGATTTCATATTGGAAAACCGCAGATTGACTATCAGGGATATTGCTGAGACTTTGGGCATCTCATATGAACGAACACAAAACATCATTGTGCACGAACTTGGATTTTCTAAGGTTTCTGCTAGGTGGGTCCCCAGGTTGCTTTCAGTTGAACAAAAGCGAATTCGACTCACGATTTCTCGCGACTGCTTGGAGATGTTTGAGACTGATCGGGAAGATTTTTTGAATAGGTTTGTAACAATGGATGAAACCTGGGTTCACCACTATACTCCAGAATCGAAACAACAATCCAAACAATGGAAAAATCTGGTGAACCGACCCCAAAAAAAGCGAAAGCAATTTTTTCAGCTGAAAAAGTGATGGCATCCGTCTTTTGGGATGCGAATGGCTTCATCGTGGTGGACTACCTCCCGAATGGGGAAATCATTAAGTCAGCATGCTACTGCACTCTTTTACGCCGTTTACGTGAAGAAATTAAAGAAAAACGCCCAGGATAACTGAGCAAAACAGTGTTGTTTCATCAGGACAATGCTCACGTTCACACGTCTGTTGAGACTATGGTTCCAATTCACGATTGTGGTTTTGAATTGTTGCCCCACTCGGCTTATTCACTTGGTTTGGCTCCCTCGGACTTTCACCTGTTTCGAAACCTAAAAAAAACACCTCGGTCGCCAGAAATTTTCATCAAATGAAGAGGTCAAAGCTGCAGTTAGTCAATATTTGGAGGAGCTTCAGGAATATTTTTTTAAAACAGGTATAGACGCTTTAGAAAACATATGGAAGAAATGCATTGAGTTAGATGGAGATTACGTCGAAAAATAAAAATAAATTTGTATGGATTGTACTTTATTTTATTGACTAGGCCGAGAACTTTTCAATCCACCCTCGTAGTTTATAAATTCGCGCATTTATTGGCTTAACACCCGCTTCAGTTTTGATTGTCAACTTTGCACAAGAATGAACAACTTTCACGTTTTAACCCTATTTATGTTTACCAAGCTTCAATTCGATATTACAATTTTATTATTTTGGCTTTTTATACCAAACAAATGCAACTAACTAGAGTATATAACGGCAGAATGTACTGCAAACTTAACAAGTATATTGTGAACTAAAAAACAGATCCGAGGACACCATATAGCGAAACTCGACCCGTTGGATATAGCAAACTACGCTGGTAAAAATCCTCGGGAGGTGATACACAACAACTACAGGTTTGGTAAGGAGATGACGCTGAATAAGCACCCTCGCCGCTAGGTGTCCTCCGGTAGTTATGGCGGCACAGTGATCTCACAGGCAGTACCCGGAGATTTAATAAAACAACCTCTATACTCCTAACCATACAATATGTTTCGTATATGCACACTTATCCGAACCGAACGTTTCGAAGGAAACAAATTTTAGAATTCTTAATATGAAATCTCGCCTACCTGCCCGCATCGAATCGACCGAATCTGGAAGAACTGAAATCCTAGAGGAATTCGGATGTCGCTATCAGATGCGGGCCCGGGTGATGCAGTCGACTCGGCTGATGCGCTCGAATTCATTCTAATTAACATGTAATTACATTGCGACAAGTGAGGACAATAGAAACGATTTCTTTCGGTCGATTCTTTCGGTGCGGATATGTGTGCGAGACCTCCTCGATTTCGATTCGTTCGACGCGTTCGGGTCTGTTATGTGTGCGTTCACCTTTAAGTTTTGCCCTGATGATGATTAATTTTCACTTCTCTTTGCCCGATGATAATTATTTTTTACTTCTCTTTCTTATCAACTCTCTTCGCTGTGATTTTAACTGACCTTGGAACGTATATAAACTATAATTCCCTTGCCTTGATAATTGTTAGACAAAAATCCCATTTAATATTTTTTTCGGTATTTTAATTTAGGTGTAGTCCAATTTTAATTTATTAATTTAATCCCGGGTACTGTACTTTATGAACAGAGCCTTATTAATATTATTTAGAAAAAATATTATTACTGTAATTTTTAGTAATTGGAATGAATACCAAGTATTATAATGCAAGTAGATTATTTTAATTTTTTTGCATTTTCTTTTTGCAATAACTATTATTTCTGTTCGTAAATGCTACTAGCGACTGAGCGCCATAACTACGTAACATATTTATGTGTTCGTAACGCACCCGGTTCTTGGAAACACGCACGTCATCTTAAATATCTGGGTTTATTTAGTTCACGCTATGAAGACAACACTGGTTTTTTCCTTATTTTGCATGAATTATTTTAACACAAAAAATATTTTTAATATCATTTGAATTGAATGCATGAACCAGCAATGCATGGGTATGCTTTTTCTTACGGTTATATTTTATAAGATGTAATGTAAATGGGTGAAAGAGCAAGCTGTTATTTGACATTGAAACGAGTTTGCGTCACGTGAACCCACCTCACGTTTTAATATTGGACCGCTTCCAATGAATTACATCGCTGCTCTGTCTCAACTATACATAGTTCTCTAGACTTTTGGACTCTACTCAAATGGATTCACTATACAACCTCAAAATGCACGGATAGAAAGCTTGGGTCGAATTAAATTCTTACGTCATACAATAATGAATGCTTTTCATATAATAATCCGTTGAAATAGGGGTGTCCTTTTCATTATAGGTTGCTTAGAATAGGACAGAAATAATCTTTTTCAAACTTTTGTTGTTCATTAATTAGAGTCTAAGAGAACAAAATTTTGAGTCAGTGGCACATACAGAGCTTATGTAGACAAGTAAATGTTAGTAAAGGGATATGACAACGTATATGTTTATTACATGCTTTTACATGTGCTTCTCTGGGATGTATGTTATTATGTATATCGTCGTAAATCAATAATAAAGATGTGGTTTAGAAAAATATAATTCCAACCATGATATCTCAGATATTCTGAATAGATTATAAATTTTATTTGTATTCCATTAGGTTGATTTTTTGACAGTTTGATATGTAGCTTATTTCTTTTTTGTTGTAAACAATTGAAGATAAGGTTTGAATTATAATTTTCATTAGTAGATAATTATGTTATGCAATGGTTGACTATATTGAAACATCTGGAACGATCTTACTCTCATGAACACTTATGTCTCTAGATGAAGCTGATATGGACAGGGTATTCAAGTTGCCCTCGACCACGTTTATCGGAGAAAAGGAAAAAGCTTTGCCTTTAAGGTAATATACATGTTCAGGATAATGTAAATTGTATCCTCATTATTATAGCGTTTAAATTCGCAATATTCCTGCTTCAGTTTAATAACTTATAAAAAGATGGTTCTTACAATAATAAATTCAAAGAGTTTCTTACGCCAATTAAACCTCATGAATAACTTCTGTTTGTAAACAATGTTGCATCAACAGAATTATCATACGTGTTCATGATAAACTATTTTGCTGGACTTCTTCAAGCAAACATTAAAGAATAATTTATGTTTTTCTCCTTTATTGCATTGAATTCTTCACGAAGCGGTGCAGTTGTAGAATAGTATCGACTATTCAAAAGTACTTAATTAAGTGTTTAAATAAATCACTTAGATTTGGTATTGTTTATCAAATCTATACATAGGTTTTTGTTCCATGAAATGGCGTTAAGAATTCTACGAAGCATTATGTGCAAACGAAAAAAAAATTAAAATTAGCAACAGATTTTCCTGTTGTACCAAAGATTTCCATCCTTTACATTACCTTGACCTTGCCGCTTTTTTCGTAAGTGACGTATTATTTTGACTTCAGGGAAATCCTTAATCGTCTGGAGGAAGCTTACTGCAACAACATTGGTATAGAGTTTATGTTCATAAACTCTCTAGAACAATGCAACTGGATAAGACAACGTATGGAACCCCCGAATGTCACAAAGATGAGCCCGGACCAAAAGAGGTTGATTCTTGCGCGTCTCACCAGATCCACCGGGTAAGTGGAGAGACGTTTCCTCCTTTTATCACTTTTATGAAAAAAAAAATCACTTATCAATTTTATGTACAGGTAGTCAGGTCTTAGGTAAGAGATCTTGGCAACTTCAACATCTTGTCAGTTTGTTTTCAGGACTTATCATTGAACTAATAAGTAGGTACCGACTACAGGTCTGAATACCCAAAACCAAGTAGGTACTGAAGTCTCTTCAATAAAATTTAATTCTTATTCAATAGTAATAAAATTCAAAGACTATAGAGGATATTTATTAGCTTAGTAGTCTGTCATATCTTTGTTTTTTTCAATATGATGTCCAGTAACAGAAAAATTATCCGGTAAATATATCTAAATTGGTCACATATAATACTTACTACTTACATGCTATATTTTGGCAAGCAATTATTATTATATAATTTTATGTGTGATTAGGAGTGTGACGTCAGCAACAAGTTTCATTCATTAGTCATTGACATTGGTCTCGCTCGGGGCCTTTCTGACTTATGATGTTTTAAAATGTGTAACTATCTGGTCTGCTAATTTTAATACTATTTGCGTTCAGCACGTATCTAGTCTGAAGATGTTTATTACTACTATATAAGTTATTACATTCACGTTTAAGAGTGATGTTCGCCAATTAAATCTATAGGTTTACAATTTATGAAGTGATGTAATTATTAAATCGTTTTCGTGCCGATGACCCCCACAATGCTATGTGTTATATAAGAAATTTGGCCGCGTACAGAAGACGCGCCACAATAAGTGCGCTAAAACCGAACTACCCAACTACTACTTCGACTAACCGATTAGCAAGTATTTTGATAATAATAACTTTTAATAATTAAATAGGAATGATCTAATTGAAATGTTCAGGTTGTTTCTTTGTGGTGAAGGGTAATTTAAATGGTTTTGTATGCACTTTTATGCATCAGGGCTTTAGATATGCGCTTTATGAAAGATGTCGCGTCGTCTCATTCTTATTCTATACAGGGTGAATTTATCAAATGGGCCTTCAGTGCCAAATCCTAAACTATAAGGAATACC
This sequence comes from Elophila nymphaeata, assembly GCA_955850985.1. Taxonomy (NCBI): domain Eukaryota; kingdom Metazoa; phylum Arthropoda; class Insecta; order Lepidoptera; family Crambidae; genus Elophila; species Elophila nymphaeata. The sequence goes on from OY039073.1 coordinate 6,718,831, forward strand.
GAAAAATGCTCAAAAGAGTCGCGAACTCGCGAGCCCGATTTTGATGAAAACAAAAACTACATCATTGTAACCAACCAATTTAAACCAAATTGTGTTGATGTCTTCTTTGCAGTTAGACATCGCAATTGTGTATGTTGTTGAATAGACTCTTATTACAATTCTAATCTTATCTGTTACGACATACTAAACGCTTTATAAACCTATTTGTCTTTTGTTGAACTGAAAAATACCCAATATTTCCGTTGATATTATTTTCAAACTTTTTCCGGTCAACGTACTTGTTCTAGTATGGTTTTTGTTATGCTATGAATATATTAAGACACATGTTGACATTGGCATTGAGCGGTCATGCGGCGAACGCGAGGAAGTAATTTGCACTCGGAAAGTCCTTGCTTAGTGACCGGACACTCGTGTTGTGTCGTTCGAACACTTTCTGTATACAAGTATACGTCTGTAATACCTACTACAGTAACCCGCATCGGAAATCAACTCTGCACCTTTCTGCTCTCGTGTTCAGGTAATAGATATTGCAATGTGCCGTAACGTAAACATGATACTCTGCGTGCGTAACGTAGTAGAAATATAGGGTTGTCAAAGCCCGAAGCTTATAAGTGTATTTATTTACATAATATTATTATATTAGGTACTGAAACTGGTTTTGTAAATTAAATGTCTATATTGCGTAGGAATATCTGAAGTAGATGCGAATGAAACTCCTATTATACAGTATACATTTTATAACATTAATATTTTAATAAAACACATCATTTCGAAAAGTTTTTTCGGTTCTAGAAATAATGAGGTACAACAATTTAAAATCAAGATAATATTTTACGACAAAAATGGTGATTATTAGTTTCTTGGAATTATTGCAGATAATTAAGCACACTTTGGATGTATCACCATTCACTTTCCACATTTCTCCTTTTTGAATGATAATTTTCCAATTATGTATTATTGATTCATGGTATAATTATTGTTTAGTTTTGAGAACTTCTTGGCGAAGAAATGGTCATCGGAGAAACGTTTCGGTCTGGAGGGCTGCGAGATCTTGATCCCGGCTATGAAGCAGGTCATCGACGTGTCCACTCGGCTCGGCGTCGAGTCCATCATCATGGGCATGCCTCACAGAGGTAAGATAATTATTAGATACACTTATAACTATCCAATGATAATATTATATTCATAAAACTTATATTTTCTTTATTGTTTTCTTCGTGTCTATGTCACTGAACTCCTAAGCGATTGGACCGATTTGATGATTTTGTTTTATGTTCAAGTGGATCCGAGAGTTCTTTAGATTCACAATTCGATTCGATAGCGCAGTAGACAACATTTTAATAAAGCGGGAAATCGACTCATCAATAAATTAATTGCGCCAATATGCGAGCCTAAAAGATTGGGCGCTATTGGTTAGCTGTCAGACGAAGACTGCGCTGAAATCAATTTTCTACTTTAAGGCTATTGTTTAAGATCCATTACAAAAATAATATTACCTCCTGTGTTTTCGTTTTCTTAGTACATTTTTGCGCGAACGAAGCTAACGCGCCTTATTTCTTGACTTCCAGACCCTATTCATACGACGTTCGCGAGCACTAGATGCGCGTTTTTTATTGAGCGTGATCTCAGCGCGTCGTCAGCGCGTTTCATTGGCGCTTAAAAACGCCGTGTGATGTGAATAGGCTCTAAGATATTTATCTTACAATTTTGCATAAAATTTAGTAGGCGTTATATTTGGATTTATTATCTAGGGCTTGGGTGTGCAACCTTTAGGAGACGCCTCTATCGGCTGATTTAAAAAATAAATACTTTTTCCATTCAGTCTGGTAATAATATATCTTGCACACATATGACCAAACATATGAATATAAGTAAGTACCTAAACATTATGTAAATGTTTTTCTGTAATATTCACAAGGTTACGATATCGGTACTGTGCGCACTACCGGTACACAAAATATCATCATGAGACATTATCAGCTATTTTTTTTGTCTTAGTAACACAGTAAGCCTGACAGCCTTTTTATTTTAATTTCAATTCTACGCTGAATTGGAGGAAACAAAAGCGATGCGTATCCTCATTCTATTGTTGTGCGTAACAATGTTGTGGTCTCATATTGGTTGAGATTGATTGTTTTGAAGCGATTTGTTCGTTGAAACGGTTTTGCCGACTGTGGAAATCCATATCTGTGCTTTTTTTCTTAATCGCATACCACGCACAACAAAATCAGTTTTTTTAAAAAAAAATAAACAGTGTTGTTGCGTGGATATGATTTAGAATTTTAGAGGACCTTGAAGAAAATATCATATTCCATTCTTAAAGGTAGGTATCACAACTGCAATTCCTATTACTTATAGGCTAGTGAATTTGGCTTCTATTTAAACTTAACAATAGTGAATTTGGCTTCTAATTAAACTGTCAGACCTATTTTTACATTACAAGCAAACAGCGAGAGACGTGAAGGTATGACCGCAGTCCACTACAACACTAATAGGCTATTAGTGTAGAATGTAAAAATAGGTCTGACAGTTTAAATAGAAGCCAAATTCACTATTGTTATGAAACTGATAATAATAGAGCAGACAATTTGTGAGACAATGTGATTTCACAGATAAGGACTTTGGACTAGATCGAATATTAGCGATGTCACTCTAACATCGCAAAATTTAGATATAAATGTTATGTGAGAGGAAGAGCATCACTATCGTCACAGAGATTAATATAGTTTATCTAATTACTGCTTTCCTTTAAAAAGTTCATTGTTGGATTTACACATGGAATTCTTCAATTCTTTCATTACAAAGCTTTCAACAACACAACTTTGATACAATCGACTCAGATTTTGAATCGCTACAAACACATTATCTTGGTAATAAAAAGTCCACTGGCTCGATCATTAAACAACGTAATCAGTTACTAGGTACTTATATTTCACTTCAGACAGACGTCACTCGATCAAACAATGGACATTTTCCCGTAAACGTCCGCAATTTGTATAACAAATAAGCAAAGATGTTGCAGTTGGATAACTGTTTCAAGGTCGTTGTTTATGTCACTGACGAATGAAAGTCTTGTATTTGATAGATTGCGGTTCTGTATCTAAATGGCAATAGCTATACTTATAACAGATTGTGATTAGTTATAATGTTGTTATTAGTTAGGTAGTGTTATAAAGTATGTCTTGCTATGAATGAATTTATGTAAGGTTCGAAAGAAACTTGTTCCTATTTCGTGTAAAACCTGCCGCCCGAGCATGAAAATCTCTATAAACAAAATTTTACGGTAAAATTCGTCTTCAAAAATCGATTAATTTGACAGATGTTCTTAAAAGAACTTAATGGAGAGAAATAATTATATACAGCGAAAACAGACTACGTGCTTTTACTGCACATTAGATCTAAAAGCAGGGTTGTCAACTATGGTTTTAAAACCACTTTTTTCACAAAATCTTTTTGCTGTGAAAAATAAAAGTTTATATAGAATACAGTGAAGTTAAATCTATTAGGCAAGTGTTTAAAGGATATGCCGGTCATGTAGACCTTAAGGCTAATTAAATAGTTTTTTAGTAAATAGTCTTTTCTTTCCGTTTCTCTTACGGAATGTACTCAATTAACCAAAGCATTAAAAAGTGCTTGTCTCTTAATTTTACAACCCCTAACTATGGTAATTAATAACATGTAATACAAAGAACCATCCGTCCAAATATTTGTTCTAGTGCTGCTGGAGTCTGCGATATGTTAGTCACAGGGTCACTGATCCCTCCAAAAGATACATCATTAATAAGTGTAATTATTAAAGTATGCAACCCGCATGATGTTAAGCGCTCTAGAGATACGTGTATGAAGGATGATCATGTAAAACAGTCACGAGTTTATAATTCTGTACTATTTTCTGTCGTATTCGTTGACTGGAAAAAAGTGCAGAAATATTCAAATGGCATAACGTTTTCTCAGCATAGAATGACACACCAAATATCAAGTGATCCTATACTCAGTCCTTGCTGGGACTCTTCCAGCTCGAACGTTCTAAAGACACTCTCGGGAGCGACTGTTTGATTAGAAATCTTTTAAGGAGGCTTGGGACCCTACCAAGGTCCAACGCGATAAAGGTCATCTGGGCCCACGCAAATAATAGATTCAACAAAAATCCATAATGCTAGGTACAGGTAGTCTGTGAAACCTTCTTATATTATAAACGCAACGCGAAAGATTGTATAGATGTGTTTGTTATTCTTCCTCGCAAAAACTACCGAATGGATTTTAATTAATCTTTGCAATAATATAGCCTATACATCAGAATAACATAAAGACTATAAGTAATAATGATACTGCGTAGTTTGTTTTTTTATTATTTTAGTATAACAGTCTGCTATCTAGTTTCGGAGATTGATGTGGATTAGGGCAAAACCCATTTATTTTAAATATCCTCTCATTATGGAATAATTTTATTTTGCGTTTACAAACGCGTAAATATTAATACTAGAAAAATGCACTGAAAAAAATCGACTTGCCTCAGGCCGCCCGGATTGTGGAAGATGCGGGTTCGAGTCCCGCCTCAGGCAAGTCGATTTTTTTCAGTGCATTTTTATAGTATCCTCTCATTACTTTACATGTAGACTTTGTCAATTGAAATAAATTCGAATATGTATTACAACTGTTCAAAACGCGTTATAGTTTTATAAACTAGCTATTTCTATTGTCAACAGGTCGTTTGAATGTGTTAGCAAACGTTTGCCGCAAGCCCCTACACCAGCTGTTCACTCAGTTCGCTGGTCTTGAAGCTGAGGACGATGTAAGTATCCTTGTTTTGAAAACATAACAAATAATAAAACTTTTTTACTTTCTCGTATACCTAGTATAGAGGAAGTCTTGTAATCGTTAAAAAATTCGACCTCGAGATTTTGGATATACACATTTTGGAGCTCCCTGAGTCCAAAAATACCGTTTTTGGAATTATGTCTGTGTGTGTGTCTGTGTCTGTGCGTTAGCACGATAACTCGAGTATGCTTTAACTTATTGCAACCAAATTTAACAGGCATGCATGACAACAAAATATAAGGTTTCTATCAACTTTTCAGTCGTCGATCACGAAAGTTGAGCAACTCAGTGCGCGGTCGGTACTTGGATGGGTGACCAAAATTTAACATGCATGTATGACATCAAAATATAAGGTTTCTATCAACTTTTGGGTCGTTTCCGGTATACGAGAAAGTCAAGGGGAGACAACTCCCGATTTTTTTAGTTGATGAAAAATAAGTAGGTATAGTTTTATCGTTTATGGGAATGGACTGGGAATATAGTTCGATTTATGGGTGTTTTGTTAATTGACTATCCAATCGACACATGTTTCTGTGAATTTTAAAAGTCTATCTACCGGGTACTCCAGGATGTACCCGGGATAAATTGAACGCAGACGCGTGACAACCTTTTGTGTGATATCTCCTTAAGTGTCTAAGAACACTATGCCGAAGATACGCGACCAAAATTCCGCGGCTGATTTTACATTTCGACGTATTTAGTTGATATGACACACCGTAAGCGCGGAAAAAACGCGACAAAAATTAGGGTGCGCAACGTTGTACGAATTCATCCCCAGCAATTGAACCGAACTTCCGTCGCATATAATGTGTTGCTATAAATTGAAAAAGCATTGCAGGCGCAATTACGCCGAACTCCTGTCGCGTATCTTCGGCATAGTGAACTGAACGGTAGGCATGTGGTTTGTTATGCGCCTTAATGTAAATTATCACTGCGGCAGGTGATTGAGTGGCCGCCTAAAGTTCGTATCAAAGGCGTGTTATAAAGCATAATTAAGTATGGATAAAGCAAGACAGATACTGTTTCGGCAGGTATAGAATTTTAATGTTAAAATAACGATGTTTTGAAATAGCGAATGGTTTCAGTGAAGTTTATGAATACCCACGGAACTAAGGAATGAAGTGTTTATGATTTTATGTGAATTGGTTAAGGCATACTTTCGAACTGCATACGGTATGTGCATAATTTACGATACTAGTCGTGTGTAAAAGTGCTGATAGGTACCAAATAAAAAACTCGATCATTTATCATTATCAATTTCTTTCATTATTTTTTTATAATACTTGTAGGAAAATTCCCCTCGTGATGCATAATATCAATCAGCCAATCGCTTATCTGTCATGATGAAAGTAAATAGAATGTATTGTAAATCTATACGACTATGTATCCAGATAAGTAACTTTTGTATTGTAATTCTTTGAAATACTTAAAGGTGATAAGGCATGTCTTAAGTGATATGCTGCATATAGGTACGGCTATTCTTATGGTAACGATTTGTCATAAAAATATGCTATCGTAATGGTTTTTTACCAACTTTAAAGTATTTATGTTATACTAACTAAGTAAGAAGTAATGAATGAAGATGCAGATCCATCGCTGCGAGTAGGAACGGATTTGTCATATATAAAACTAGCTTGCGCCCGCGACTTCGTCCGCGTGGATATTTCACCCCCTTAGGGGCGGAATTTCCAATAATCCTTTTTAGTGGATGCCTACACTGTGTAAGGTATCTATGTGCAAAATTTCAAGTCTCTACCTTCTAGCGGTTTGGGCTATGCGTTGATATCTCAGTCAATTAGTCAGGACTTTGAATTTTATATAGATAAGTAATAAATGGTAAGTATAGAGTTTGTGATATTGACAATGTTGTAGATGCACTACCTACCATTGTTTTTTGATGCTGGAAGCATATTAGACAGTTAGAAAGAAAAAAAAGCATCACGTTACTTTTAAAGGCGTTGTGTAGTAATTCGATTCGTTTCGATTTCGAAAATTAAACAATTTTGTCTCTGTTGATCTAGGATGGGTTACTAATCTTAGCTCTTCCGTGGTTCGGAAAGCACTGGGAACCACCAACTAATTGAATGATTGGCTATCTTATCACAAACTGTCAATTGCTTTTGACATTATTGTTATGCTAACAGGTTAAAGGAAATGAAGTGGTAGCTAGCAAGGTAAACTTAAAACCAACCCACCAAACAAACCGTGCCAAATTTTGTATTCTTCTGGGGGTCCAATCCCTGAATCTAATTCCACCAGGTTAAAGTCTTTCCACTAATTTACATTGTGTTTCTATTATAATATCCTTAGAGGCACCCTCAGGTATGTCGCTCCCTTACGTCGCGAACGCCGCTGAATATTCATGTTGACTACAAACTCGCTAAGGGAATTTTACGTTACAGGATAGAGGTCCTCGCTTTCTTAAAAGTTTCCGGTGATGCTGTAAAAAGTCTTGTATGCAAGTATGACGTCAACGTGCAAATTGCATGCAACTTGACCAAACCTGCATACAAGCTACAACTTGTATGAGGTAGTTTGAATTTGTACATTTTTATTCAAGTGTCGTGCAAATTGAACGCGCAAATGTTAGTTACACAGTGAATGCAGTTTCGAACCCACTAAACTGGCCGACTACGGTGGTTCTTTTTTTTATTAAGTCGGTAATATTAATTACTATATCAGAAATATCTCGGCAAGCAGCAACGAGGACAGCAGCAATGCCCTACTCAATCGTGAACATCTCCACTTGTATGTAAGTAAAACCAATGAATGCAATTTGCACAATCTAGAAAACATGATTCTAATGCAAGCAACTTGTACGCAATGGTGACGTCATACTTGCATACAAGATTTGCCTAAGGGAATCGCGTCCTTAAATCTTTAAAAAAATCTTATCATGTGGGACCATTGACCAAATGTGCCCAGCGCTGATATCATGCGTCTAAGAGCATAACGTTGTAAGCATCTCCCTTAAAATAAAGGGTTAAGTTATTCTTGTTAGGTAATAAAGTTTTATTATTTCATAGGGCTCCGGTGACGTCAAATACCACTTGGGAACCTACATCGAGCGTTTGAACCGTGTCACGAATAAGAACATCAGGCTGGCTGTTTGTGCCAACCCCTCTCACTTGGAAGCTGTCGACCCCGTCGTGCAAGGCAAGACCAGGGCCGAACAGTTCTACAGGGGAGACAATGAGGGCAAGAAGGTAAGGCGACAACTTTTATTTATCTTTGACAGGAAAGCTTTTGGTCAACCTTTAACTATGGACGTTACATTTTTAGTACACTACTATGGACCTGCGGTCACACAGACCGCTATCTTTAAAGGGCGAAATCTATCTAGTTAATATATCTATGTACCAGTTATTGTTTTTATCTATTATAGGACTTTACCGAATGTAAGTAAAATATGTAGTTTTAATGAAAATATATTTATTTTGAACTAAAATCTAACCACTAAAAAATTAAAGGCTTTTTTCACACTTTTTTACTCGAGATCACTTTATAGCAAAATTATACAAGGAAAATTACTTTTTCAATCAGTTTAACTAGTTTTACCATAAAATTTAAATAATAAAAAACTGAACAAAATTTTTGACAAAGGTCTAACTTCTGCATATTTATTGGCAGTCTTTGCATAATGTTTTAGAACATTGTAGGCAAAGTAGCTGTTTACAGCCTACTTTACACGACTAGTTTATGCGTCTTTAGGAGCTATAGTGCTGAGACTGTAGTACTAAAACAAACAATCATCGACATCCCCATCGCTGTCGTACTGATTTGATTCTAAAAACAATCGCTGGAGTTCGTCTGCAAAAGAAGGATTATCTCACAGGTACTAGGTTGGTCGGTTCCTGACATTTTTAATTAAAGAAATATACAACAAAGAAAATCACCATCAGCTCAATTTTCGTGGTCTCACAGACCGCACTCAAAATTAAAACGAAATTACTCACTCAAAATAAGTCTTAATACTCTCTTCTGCTCCATTACGAGGCTCTGCTCACTATCTAAATATTATAAATCATTAATTAAAACCAATTAAATAAGCGACACCTCTCTTGTAGTTGAGCGAGGACTTTGGTATACTGCTGATTCCAGATGATGTTGCAGCATCAGCAAAGCATTCAAAGCGTTCCAAATTTTAAATCGATCAGATCAGTGCAAGTTATTCATCTCCCCTTTTATTTGATCTTGAAACGACTGAACAGGGCCCTGATCGCGGTAAATAATTTCAAGTCGAACGCAGATGAAACACAGACGTTGTCAAAGTTACGTTTCTGTTAAGCCCTGTCCGCACAGCAATAAAATATTCGCGCGGAAATAATATCGCGTTCAATTTGAACGCGATATTATTTATCGCTGTGCGGACAGGGCTTAACAGAAACGTAACTTTGACAGCGTTTGTGTTTCATCTGCGTTCGACTTGAAATTATTTACCGCGATCGGGGCCCAGATATTCTTGAATCATAACTAAGAACACCCATGATCGCAATATCTTTCAAACAAAAAATACTAAATCGAAATGGGATCATCGTTTGGGATGCCACAATGCCACAGACACAGTTAAACTTATAATTACCCATTGTAAACACCCCTCTTCTTATGATGGGTGTAAAAAATAGGGGCTATTTTGGCATGAAATCAGAATATATGCTTCTATGATCATCATGAAAACAATAAAAAAGATAATTTTTTTACGTATACGCACTGATATAAATATCTTTAATAGGCCGCTGTGATTAACATTGATTTGCCAGATAGCTAATACTTGACAAAATACTAGCAGTTTGTAAGGTTACGGTACTCGATTCCCATTAAATGAGTGGTAATCAGAAGTCACCATGCATATCAATGGATTTAGCGATTGCATAATCACAATTGCAATTCGTTTTCATAAGCCCTAGTTTATTTTATATAACGTTCGCTGACGTACATACTGTGATGAAAAAGTGAATTTGAAAGATCTAATAATGGTGCATCCACACCGAAGTCGCTTTTTATATAGTATTCTATATAAAAAAGCGACTTCGGTGTGATATGATTTGCTGATGGTCTGAATGAAATAGATAATACTTACTTAAAGTCTGTTTTCTTGACAACTCTGAGACTAATCGACCCATCAGTGCAAAAATACATTATGTTGCCGTTTTATCCCATTCAGCGGCTTACCTGCTCATCAGCGGGCCTAACTTCTTAATTCATATGGGAAGACCGTGAGAGACGATAGGTTGGTCGATTGCACGTTTTATTATCTATACTTTATTATACATTTTATTAGCTAGATTACAGAGAAATAATAAATATAAAAGTTTTTGCGGAGTGACTCGCTTTTTTATATATATTTGACTGGCCTTTATCTGACCTAGAGCTCTTGTACTATGGTTAAGGCAATAGATTTGGATAAATACAGATATAGGGTAACGTCAGGTAAAAGGCAGGGAATAAATAATGTTGTTCAATTGTATATTAGCGGTATAACGCAACGAGCAACATCCAATAATTGGCCGCAAAAGTTGTAGAAAGTTACGTCTTAAGAAGTTATTTCTGTGTGGATGTGGCATAACAAATTATTAATTACCAAAACACCGTGCGAGGCAATTTTAATGACGTCAATGAAAATACGGAGCATTTTCATTCAATGTCACGCTTAGTGAGGAGAACATATCCCGGTGACGACTCACAGATATTTATGTTACGTGAATCTCTGACGCAAATCGTTTCGATTTTATGGGCGTGTCCGTATCTTATAGGTAGATTGTTCAACTTATCAGTTTATTGTCATATTATCACTATATATTTTTCCATGTATCGTTGTGAAATCATTGAATGTCACAAGATTAATTCAACCGCTATCTAATCTGATCTTCCAATCTTCAATTGACGTTCGAATATTTTTTTTTGATAGATTTTGTTTTGGTGCAGGGATTTTGAAGGGCATATAATCATGATATCATTGTTTTTCTTTTCTTTATCTTCGATTCAATCCTCAAAGGCTTTCAATCTTAACGTAACCGAAATATGATTGTAAATGGCATGCATATGTTTTCACTTCATAAAAATACGGGTAGTATAATAAGTAATATAAAACTAACTAGACCCTAACGATATATTATGTAGTTAAGACTTCTTTCCAATTAAATAGCAGTGCCCCTGCAGCGTGTAATAGAATTAATTTGCGATGTGGTTATTGTAATAAAATTATGCAAATGTAGCATAGCATGACAAATCATAGTCATTATTTGTATGTGACATGACAAATGTTTGGGAACAGTAACAAATGAAAATTTATTTAAAAGAAAAATATATGTGTGTGACGAATTCGAATATTGATTTGTTCACGAGTCATATTGGTGTAGAAAAGTATAATTAAATGTAAATTCTTCATAGTGATTAGTTTTATGTGACATGAAAATTGTTTGGGAAGAGTACCAAATGGAAATTTATTTTTAAAAATATACGTGTGTGACGAAGCTGACAATTGTTTTGTTCACAAGACTTATAACACCAATATAACATTGGTGTACAAAAGTACTTTCTAACGTTTGAGATCCTGAGAAGGACACAGGCTATACACATATACGCGGACGGAGCCGCTGCCGCCACTAGTATACTATATTGTTCATCATAACAACCTCCATAATTCGACTACTGGGATACAAGGCCTCTCCTTGTCATCGAAGGAGGTTTAGGCAGTAGTCCACTAGCCGCCTTCTACGACACCTATTGGAGTATAGGGGTGATGCTAGTCTAATCTGTCGGCATCACGCGGCTGTTACTATACTGTTATTTGTTTGTAATTTTAGGTGATGTCAATCCTTCTCCACGGAGACGCCGCGTTCGCTGGGCAGGGCGTAGTGTTCGAGACGATGCATCTGTCAGACCTGCCTGCCTACACCACGCATGGCACCATCCACATCGTCGCCAACAACCAGATTGGTTTCACCACAGATCCTAGGCATTCGCGCTCCTCGGCTTATTGTACAGGTAATTTTATTTGTTTGGAAATTACTCATGATCTCGCCTTTAGATATATTTAGATTCATCATAGATTTGCTCAGATTTCTTTATTAAACCCTGTTGAAAATTTGTTATTGATTAGGTACTTAAGTGGGTGGTGATAAGGCAGGAGATACAAGCGAGTTTCACTCGGAACCTGCAACCACCGGGGAGCTGGCTAGCTCATCACTAACTGTCGCGACAATGCTTTTTACATTATTGTTATAGCAACATATTGTGATATAGTGATGACAGGTAGTCAGGTCAGTTGGAGTCCTCCCACCGTTAAAATAGACCGCCCTGGGAATTCAAGGCGGGCCCCTGAATCTGATACAGTTGGGTGAACACCTATGATGAAAATTAGGACTGAAAATCACAAAATGTGACAATTTTGACGTTAATCGAGTGCACGCCCTTAACCCTAGATAGCTAACCTTCTGGCGTACTCTATTTAAGCTAACCGTCCGCCGAAACGACGGGTAAAGACTTAAAATATTTTTTCGTGCAAAAGCAATTAAAAATAAGACATAAAATTCAATATTTTGACGTTACATGGCATATTAAAATACAAATATGTAATTAAAATATAAATTAACCTACTTTTTTATTTAGTGTTGCCCAAATGCAAGAACAAGACGAGACTTGGCCAGTCTTGGTCTTGGTCTTGCGCCAATACACCTGGTCTTGGTCTTGGTCTTGGTCTTGCGCTCCCAGTCTTGGTCTTGGTCTTGGTCTTGCAGCAAGAGTCTTGCAAGTCTTGCAATTACCTATTAGTTAGACTATTGATATTTATTAAAGTTTACTTTAGATCTTAGGAATTAACATAGCCATAGGAAAGACCAATCAGATTAATAAATGTCTGAAGATTTGATAAGAAATTCGATAACTGCCACATGGTTATCAACTGAGCTATATGCCGTTTTTCATAGGAGTAACTGTTTCTTAATAAACATTTACGCTTTATAAGCTTACATGTGCTAAAACATGTAAAAAACAAATTAATTACAATAAATTGACTGTATTTTAAAGAACAATATCTCTCTATAAGGAGATTGAACCCTCAACCTATATGAAATTTAATAAAAGAGTTTTACGATTTACGTTCAGTGAGTGTAGACTTTTATATTCTTCATAAAGTTCATTGAACTTGCGCAGGCTTTCTGTTTTAAGTTGCTTCCCCCATATTGTCAGGTCAAAAGTCTGAGCCTTATGCCTTGGGTCTAAAATTAAAGAAGTATAATAAATCCAGTTGCTCTTCTTATAATGTTTAAGCATTTTGTCTCGAGCTGCTTGGAAAGCCAGAATGAGCCTTTCATCCACTTCAGATCGATTAGGTTTCTCATCTAACTAAAAGAAGCCGCCGGCGCGTGTATCATCACCATGTACTTCCGAAAAGCGGCAATTTTTTTTTGAGAAGCCAGTACAAAACATTTGATGACGCATTATCAAAGTGCGATGGTTAAAACAAAACTATGCATGCACTCTGTTTGATTTTAATGGATATTGTTTTATTCGCTATGTATGTTTATGGTAGGTATTGGTCGTAATACGCATAGGTCCAGTTTTTCATATTCTTTGATACAATTTTTTGCGTCTCATAGAATTCCTAAGCGTACCTATACACCGAACTGTTATACCTAACTACTCCGTGAAATAGCGCTAAGTCCTAGCTGCAAGACGCAAGAGTCTTGCGGGATTAGTCTTGTTCTTGCTCAAGTCTTGCACGGTCAGTCTTGGTCTTGGTCTTGCTAAAAATACGCGGTCTTGTTCTTGGTCTTGGTCTTGCGTTTTTGCAAGACCAAGACCAAGACTGCAAGACCAAGACTGAATTTGGGCAACACTATTTTTATTACGTCAGTACAAACTGTGTACTGGCACTAAAACTGACGGTAAAGCTAACCATCCGTTAAAACGACGGGCAACAGCTACGTATCTGAAAAACCATAACACTTACCTTTTCGGTTCATACGCCACAGCAACGACCTCTCCAGCAACTGAGTTGACTAGCCGAACCACGGCATTCGGACGCATCGTTAAAAAGATACAGCTATATTACTTTACGCTACCCGTCGATACGACGGAGGTTAGCTATCTAGGGTTAAAGGTCGAAGCACAATTTAGTTCGGCACCATATGGCCTCTTTATCTATGAAAAAGTGGTGATGTGCTACAGTCCGTAGCAGTTCATATTAATAAAGATGTATTCCCTTTCTGAGCTGATAAGTTGCTACCACCTTTAAACGCCTTCGTCGTCTAGTAGTTCACCTTGCAGAATCAGATCTAGAAGGCTACCACCACCGTTCGATCGAGACAGGTTTTCTACGTTCTCGGTCGAGACAGAGACTGATGTTCGTATTATAGAATGAGTCTCAAGAATCAACGCCGTACTGAGCGTCGTACGTCTCTATCTATTTATTTTTCTTCTTTTAAACGAATGGCGATCGTGACACTTAAAGATTACGCATTGCGCCAATATCAAGTATACTACTATACTATTCTTAATTAATGGCATCGCGTCGCATTAAGCGTACGCATTTTTCCAATGTCAAGTGAAAAAAAACCGGCCAAGTGCGAGTCGGACTCGCACACCGAGGGTTCCTCGGTATAAACTGCTGTATCTTTTGATCGCGTTAACTTAGAAGTTTGATTTTTTCACTGCTTAAAGGGACAATAGACCTTGATTCGTTCGTGAGAAATAAGGTAGTAAGTTTCATTTTATTAAAATATTTTTATTATATTATATAACTAAAAAAATGTGATTTTCGCAATTTTTCCTATATTTGAATTATATGACAATGCTTCATGCCAAATTTCAAGATTCTGAGTTTACGGGAAGTATCCTGTAGGTTTTGATTCCATTGCGAGTGTCGGAAATTTGTTGAAAATATCGACATAATCGGCTATATCTTTTGATTGGCTTGGCTTAGAAGTTTGATATTTTCACAGCTTAAAGGGACAATAGACCTGAGTATTTCATGTGAATTTCAGCTTGATACGTCCACGCGTTCTTGACATAAAGGGTCTTGACAGACAGACAGACAGACGGACAACAAAGTGATCCTATAAAGGTTCCGTTTTTCCTTTTGAGGTACGGAACCCTAATAATGTAAGAAATGTTTGTTTGTCAGACGTGGCGCGCGTGGTGAACGCGCCGATCTTCCACGTGAACAGCGACAACCCGGAGGCCGTGATGCACGTGTGCAACGTGGCGGCCGAGTGGCGCGCCACCTTCCACAAGGACGTCGTCATCGACATCGTCAGCTACCGCCGCAACGGACACAACGAGGTCGACGAGCCCATGTTCACGCAGCCGCTCATGTACCAGAAGATCAGGAACACCAAGCCGGGTTTGTACCACCACAATCTATTTGTTTGTTTGCAACGAATACTGTACATCCGTAGGTCGCTGGTTCAGATCCGGCTCGAAGGACCATTATGTACGAGCAGGTCGCGGCGGTTGTAAGGCGCCGCTTCCCACAAGTACATGGAAAGGATGCTGAGCCAGGGTGTAAGGCTGGCCAGCAAGGATATGATAATAGGTAGGAGCTGCCCCAGGGAGTAGCCCTGGCAGGCAGCATGACGGTGATAGGAACTGCCCCAGGGAGTAGCCCTGGCAGACAGCAGCGGGGAGGTAGTGAGACCCAACACGGACGGTTGAGATCTGTTTATTGTAGCTAATGATTAAGTTTATATATTACATTGTTCTAATGTACACATTGAAGGGTTTTTGTATGTTTCTCATAGGTGTAAGTAGCCGACGGTGCACGTAGTTGCTGATCCGCGGAAAGTTGTTTGTTGCCTCGCTGCTGACCACGCAGCTGCACAGTCCAATGTTCAGCTTGTGGCTCGAACACATTAGTAGAGCCATTTTTATGAAATTTGCAAATATTGCTTGGATGTTAAACTACATAGGTTATTTCATCGTCTTTTTCATACCCACACATGGCTAAGTTTCAAAAAACGCTAGAACAATTTAATGGTTGGCAGACTAAAGCACGTAAGTCATTATGGAGCCCATACTGACTTATGTGCTTTAGTCTGCTTCACCGTTCAATTATTTATTTATTTCTTATAAAATTCCTAAATTATAAGCTTCATGGTTTTATCTTCACAAATGAACTTCCATACAAACTTTCATATTTTATTTCAAAGCCTTCGTGCCCTTTCGTGCGTTTTTGAAATTTTTGGCCCGTATGTGGATGAAAGGTAAGTAACTATTTCACGCGGACGAAATCGCGAGCAAAATCTATATATGTGTAGATATAGGATTATGAATAATAGAGTTGTGTAAGAAAAATAACTACTTAGTCTTGCATAAAGATACATTTACTCTACGTTTAAAAAATTAAATTGTCCACACGTACGAAGTCGGGCCGCTAGTTATTAATATCTTTGTTAACAAACTTTATTGAACTTTGAGGCAGAACGTGCTCAATGGTCCCTGCTTAAAGTTATGAACAGTCAACAAAGCTCCCAGTATTCCGTTTAGCAAACAGAATCTTTTAAACGGCTGCTCTACACCAAGCCCCGCCTAGTTTTTACTTCGGCCAATAGAGTATTGACGTAATATGGCGGAGCCAATAAGGCGCTGCGTCTTCATTCTGGTTCCCCAGATCGCAGGCGCTCTAGCTTGGGCGACGACAGTTTGCTCTTATTGGCTCTAACCGGTATTAGGGGCGGGTCGACTGCCAATTAGACACGTCGGTGCCAAGTGATTATCACCTACAAGTGGCACACCGGGAGCTTTGTCGATTGTACAAAAAATGCGCCTCTATTCTATTGTATCTCAATCTCACACGTGAAAAGAAAGATTAGGTGCTTTAAACTTATCTCCCAACTCTTTGATACAGCGTTGGAGAAGTACGCAGATCAGCTCATTGCTGAGGGCGTAGTGACAGCAGAAGAGGTGAAGGACGTAAAAGACAAGTACGAGAAGATCTGCGAGGACGCGTACAACCAGGCCAAGCAGGAGACACACATCAAGTACAAGGACTGGCTTGACTCGCCCTGGTCCGGCTTCTTTGAGGGCAAGGACCCCTTGAAGGTTAGTACGAGATCTGCTCAGACTATAACCAGGCCAACCATGAGACACACATCAAGTACAAGGATTGGCTCGACTCGTTCTGGTCCCGCTTCTTCGAGGGCAAGGACAAGGACCCCTTGAAGGTTAGCACAAGATCTGCTCAGACTACAACCAGGTCAAGCAGGAGACACACATCAAGTACAAGGATTGGCTCGACTCGCTCTGGTCCCGCTTCTTTGAGGGCAAGGACCCCTTGAAGGTTAGTACAAGATCTGTTCAGACTACAACCAGGTCAAGCAGGAGACACACATCAAGTACAAAGACTGGCTTGACTCGCCCTGGTCCGGCTTCTTCAAGGGCAACAGAACTTTGTATCCAATAACTTTTCACACAAAGAATATTTGGCTCATGAGCGGTTCGCCAATAAATAAAATCCCGAATGTTTACTAAAATATGCAAATTCGGTTAGGTTAGAACTGCGACCAAAACAAGCTCAAGAAATGCGATCAAACGACAAAGTTCCTGGTGTACCACTTGTAGGCGATAATCGCATTACACTGAGGTCGCCTCCCAACCAGTTTGAACCAATAAAAGCAGACGATGTCATTGGGCGGAGTGAAAACGCTGCGCCTCATTGGCTGCGCTATATTACGTTAAAATTCTATTGGCCGGAGTTAAAAGTAGGCGGGGCCTGGTGCAGGGAAGCTGTCTAAAGGATTCTATTTGCTAAATGGAACACCGGCATCTTTGTCGGCTGTACATTGATTGATATTAGTATTATATATTCTCTGGGTGAATAGTTAATGGTTAAAAAGTTCTGTTGGCGAAACGCTCCCACACTGGTTTAGAGTTCAGTTGGCGAATATTTCATGCACCAATCGACTGTTGGTAAACCGTTTCAGATTCCTTCTCTACATATTATAAAAACGAAGTTGCTCCGTTTTTCTCTACGCTCAGATCTTTTAAACTGCACAACAGATTTTTATGCGAGATAGAAAGATTAATAGAGTGATTCTAGTGGAATGCTTAGATGTATAATTCATCCGTATTGCACCCGTTTAATGCTGGGGCAGGTCGTTAGTAAACTATATTTGTGTACTTTAAATGATGACTGAGTAAAAAAAAGTAATAATTCTATTATGTCCGTCAGATAGCTTGCTAAAAAGATTAGACACGCAATGTTGACTACAAAACAAAAAAAAAAATGTTACAGATAAATAGCTATTGGTCGAGAGAACTATTTATTTACAGCCTTGCTTTTTTAAATCCAGCTAGGAAGTACCCTGTTTGTATAACTGTAACTTTATTTTTTTTGTTCCTTCGAAATTTTAATTTTCACCAATGTCTTATTACTCTTTGCTCCCAGATGTCCACCACCGGCGTCGTCGAAGAGACCCTCGTCCACATCGGCAAGCGTTTCTCCTCTCCCCCTCCCAACGCCGCTGAGTTCGAGATCCACAAAGGTCTGCTTCGCATCCTGAAGGCTCGCATGGAGATGGTGGAGAATCGCACTGTGGACTGGGCCTTGGGTGAAGCTATGGCGTTCGGATCGTTGCTGAAGGATGGCATTCACGTGCGTTTGTCCGGAGAAGACGTTGAACGAGGCACTTTCTCACACAGGTAATAATAATATTTGATAACACTGATGTTGTATAGGTTAGCCTATTTAATATGGGGAGAGTCCCCCAGTACCGCCAGTAGGTTTATCAACAATAAAAAGGAAATACCTAAAGCTACATGTTCAATACCTCCTGATATGTGTTTAAAATATATTGAAATATCGTTAAAATTAATAAATTAAAAAATAGATGTAATCATCTTTATTATATCAATTAGAAAACTCGAAAATATCAGACTAAAAAATTGTACCGAATTAGTAACCATTTATACTGCACAATAATAGCAAATATACTGATTGATAAGCTCAGTTATATTTGCATAGGCCCATTGACCAAAATCTTGAAGTTTCCACCACACTGTATCCAACCCTCTTCATGAAATTCAGCACATAATAATTCTCCTATTATTATTTTAAACTAGTTAATTGGCTTCTACTAACGCCTAATTGGCAGAAAGCTTGAGCTCGAAAGCTAATGAATAATTGCGATGTATATCTGTCGCTGCCATATCGTACATTACGCCGTATTACAAAACGGCGCGTCGGATTGTAAAACGTCGCTGTAATGTTAAATAATTTTGTTTTTGTCAAACAGGCATCATGTTTTGCACCACCAGAAGGTAGACAAGGCGACTTACTGCGCGTTAGCTCACTTGTATCCCGATCAAGCTCCATACACCGTTTGCAACAGCTCGCTCTCTGAATATGGTAAGTTCGACTTACAGTTAAGAATACCTATACTTGCAAATCTTACAATATCTATTGCATTCCATATGCCTAATACCTGAAAGTTTCTGGTCGGATTGAAACCCCACCTTATTACGGTGCATTTTGACCAGGGGATATTTTATGTCTTCCCGTTTCTTATTGCTCTTTTTGCTCCTTGAATATATAGGCCAGTAGCCTAAGTCTATGGGTTCGAAGAGCTGTAGTGTCCCTTTCTTACATAGTAGGACATCTCATAGAATAACAAGGGTTTTCTTTATAAAGGAAATTAAAACGCGTGTATTAAATTTAAGCAATTCAAACAAAATATACATTATTTTTCGCCAAACTGATCCATTGGTAAAGACGGTTACCGTTTTGTCCATTATCTGTCTCTAGAAACAATAATTACAAATCTGATAAACGTTCTTGTCACATAGAATTTCTAAGATACATTCATGCTTCAAACTGCTGCAGTAGTAACCGTAATGGTCAGAAATAGACAGCATAGTTTTATTACTCTACTTCTGGAATTATCTTTTTCCAGGAAGTATGTCCTAAGAGACTTGTTTTCCTCAAAGCGGAGCCGAGACGAGAGCAGACGAGATGTGTTTTCAGCAGCCAATAGATTTTTGTTAGTTACACATCTCGTCTCCACTCTGCTTCCATAGAAACTGTTGAGCTGACCGGCCCACTAAGCCGCTCCTGTCTGTACATCTTGTCTCTACTCCGATTTAGTGAAAAACTGCTCTTAGACTTTGTGGTTTTGTATTGAACTGTGGCTAATTAATTTTTGCTTACACACGTTCGAGGCCCCTGTAGATACCGACTGATACTGATTCGGCGGTAATTATCATTGTTTTCTTCTTTTTAGGCGTGCTCGGCTTCGAAGTAGGTTACTCGGTGACGAACCCGAACGCCCTGGTGCTTTGGGAGGCTCAGTTCGGAGACTTCAACAACGTGGCTCAATGCATCATCGACCAGTTCATCTCCAGCGGACAGGCCAAGTGGGTGCGCCAGTCGGGAATTGTACTGCTGCAGCCTCACGGCATGGAGGGAATGGTGAGTCGGCTGTACATAAATACAAATTTACAAGTTGAATTGGGCCTTCAGGGCCAAATCCTAGGAATATCAAAAAATGCTCAAAGGAGTCGTGAGCCCGATTTTGATGAAAACAAAAACGGCATCATTGGACTTAAAGATAATATAACGGACTTAGAGGATGGGGGCTTAAGACGAAAACGAGTATAAGAATTTTCCATCCGTCCGGATTAGTCCGGACATGTCTGAACTACTAGACTTTTGTCTGGACTTTGTCCGGCCCTTTATCGTTTTTCGGGATTCCGATTCCAAATAGAAAATCTATTTCGAGATTCAAGATGGCGGACGCGACTTTTTAACATAATGTCAATATGAGTATCGTATTCGTGGTTTACGGTGGTCCCGATTACGAATACAACAGCTATTACGCATTTTTTATTATTTTTCGTTCTAAATTTTTGTTACAACGTGGGCTTTAAGTCTGATTACAAAATCATTACTCATTTTTTCATAGGGACCTGAACATTCATGTGCCCGCTTGGAGAGATTCTTGCAAATGAGCTCTGACGACCCTGACTATATGCCACCAGAAAGCCCCGACTACGAAGGTAAGGTGTCTTTAACATTTTACGGTACTGCTTAGGATTTTATTTCAATTTTATTATCCAAATCATTATTTGAATAAACATAGTCACTTGTATTTGGGACTGACCACAAAAAAAACCATTTATATTTTTTCAAACACAAAATTGTTTTGACTATCATGAAACAGTTATGTTAATATAATATTTTTGATAGATTAAGTACTTATTTATGATGAAATAAAATGTGATTTTAAATAATCCTCTGTTTGACCAGTACGCCAGCTGCACGACTGCAACTGGATCGTGGCGAACTGTTCCACCCCCGCATCATACTTCCACATCCTGCGGCGGCAGATCGCGCTGCCCTTCCGCAAACCGCTCATCCTCATGACGCCCAAGTCGCTGCTGCGGCATCCCGAGTGCAAGTCCTCCTTCGACGACATGAACGAGGGCACTACCTTCAGGAGGTGAGTCACTACGTCTGCGATCAGGCACACATGAACAAGGGCACTACCTTCAGGAGGCGGGTCACTACGTCTGCGATCAGGCACACATGAACAAGGGCACTACCGTCAGGAGGTGAGTCACTACGTCTCCCATCGGGCATACATGAACGAGGGCACTACCTTCAGTAGGTGAGTCACTACGTCTGCGATTAGGCACACTTGAACAAGGGCACTACCGTCAGGAGGTAAGTCACTACATCTCGGATCAGACATACTTGAATGAGGGTACTACCTTCAGGAGGCGGGTCACTACGTCTGCGATCAGGCACACATGAACAAGGGCACTACCGTCAGGAGGTGAGTCACTTCATCTCGGATCAGGCACACATGAACGAGGCCACTACCTTCAGGAGGTGAGTCACTACGTCTGCGATCAGGCACACATGAACAAGGGCACTACCGTCAGGAGGTGAGTCACTACATATCGGATCAGGCACACATGAACGAGGGTACTACCTTCAGGAGGCGAGTCACTACGTTTCCGATCAGGCATACATGAACGAGGGCACTACCTTCAGGAAGTGATTAGGCATACATGAACGAGGCCACTACCTTTAGGAGGTGAGACACTACGTCTCCGATCGGGCATACATGAACAAGGGCACTACCGTCAGGAGGTGAGTCACTTCATCTCGGATCGGGCACACATTAACAAGGGCACTAGTAGCTCGACGGCTTTGAAGTATTGGGAAATGCCGCTTTTGTCTAGACAGCGCGCAGTAGACATACAGCGGACCTTCGTCTACCAAACGAGTGTATGGCAGTTTGGTGGCGCCGGCGTACCCCTCTCGTGCTGCGTCCCCCTCACGATTGCCCTGTCTAGACTGCTCGTTGGCTGACTGTAAAAACTTATATAGACTGTGGTGATGTATGTATGTATTAGAGATGAAATGGATATCCGGTAACTATCTGGTATCCGGCCTATCCGGCCTACTTTTACTATCCGGCCGGATGCCGGATAGACTACGACAATTTATGCAATAAATTAATCTATGTGAGATAAATATCAATAAAATGGCTTATAATTATGACGGCTTTTATTTAAAGTCGAAAACGCTACAAAAAAGCCATAAGGCGTTCCAAAAAACTAAAATTTTCTTCTCAGATATTCCACTCTAATGATAAATACATAAATAGAAAATATCTAAACTAAAAACTTACCAAAACCGCCCGAATTGATCTGATTGCGTTCGCCGCGCCTGTGCGGCGCTAAACTCGTCACGACATGCAACGAGACAATGGGTCAAATATCCGGCCGCCGTGTATCCAGCCATCCAATCTCGCAGCTCGCCGGATATCCGGTAACCGGTATACGGCCAAACAACTATCCGTTTCATCTTCATTGTTCCAATTGTTTCCCAGAATGATTCCGGAGGAAGGCCCCGCCGCTAGCAACCCCGGCAACGTTCGGAAACTGGTGTTCTGTTCTGGCCGCGTCTACTACGACCTGATCAAACAACGCCGCGACAGGGGACTTGAAAATGACATCGCTGTTGCCAGGTTAGTATTATAAGTTGAATTGACAACATTTCAAAAAAAACAAGTTATGAGAACTACGAAACCATTTGGAGCGTTGGTCATCTAGAAAACTATATTTTTTTTTCAGGACAAAATGTCTTTGCCGTCCATCTTTTTTGTTAATTTATGGCTCAAACTTCAAAGATTTGACAGTTATGTATTTTTTTTTTACTTTTGTAGAGCTCATGACATTAAAAAGCACAAAAATGTTTACAGTTGCACTTACGTCGTTTTAGAACGAGTAAGTTTTTAAATACTTAGAATCAAAATTAAAGAAAATTAAAAAATACGTGTCGAATCTTTTAATGTCTTATTTTCTATTGATATAATAAAAAAATGCGATTAAAAAATGTAATGTTGTCAATTGAAAAAAAAATCTGAAAGCTTACAATTCTAGTTATAATACGGCCAATGAAGGTTTTAAGTACTTCCAGGAAACAAAAACCTTCAAATGTATTGTAGGTTTTTTCTTTATGTTTTATGTGTTTCCAATTTAGATTAAACAATAAAAAAAATGTATTGAATGAGGTTATTAACACCCGTATTCACAAACATTACTATGAGGTCTCACAGTGCGTGTGGACGCACAGGTTTGTAAAAACCTATTCATAGACAATATTAAGTAGGGATCGGTACTATGCGTACTTTAAAATGAACGCACAGCTAAGGTAGATAGGTAGCTAGCTTTATTACGTAACGTACATGTCGAGATGTCAAAAGTTTAAAGATTGATTGCATTTATAAAAAGTCAGTAAATTTAACGAAGTGAACTACGCAACAGAAACGAACCAATCACAAAGCTCTATTCCATGGAATTCGTTTACTTATCCAAGAGTCGTTTGAGCATTGTTTATAAATTGAAAGGTTTGCTTATATGTCACGTACTGACAAATGCCTTAGCTTAGCATTGTTTTTTACTTATACAAGTATGATTTGTGAATACGGGCGTTAGACAGTATCACCATAACAACTTTTATAATTGAACCCACAGCTGGGACACAAGGCCTCTCCTTGTCATCATGGTTTAGCAGTAGTCCACCACGCTTGCCCAATGCAGATTGGCGAACGGAGTATAAGGTGATCAATACCCCTTTGCTGATCCATTAGTCACCTTCTACGACACCCATTGGAGGATATGGGGTGATGTAATGCTATTCTACTCTTGACAGCATCACATGGCACATGACTACAGTATAGTGAACTAGATTTAAGAGTTGTTCCTATAGTGAATTTTCAAAAATTTTGACGATCTAAATGCTGCTTTGTAGCATAGACAATCGTGGTAAAGACTCATAAAAAATGACGTTTCTTATATTTTGCAGATCCTCTAATTACCAGAAATAACTTAATTTGTCATATCTTTATCTAGATTGGAACAAATCTCCCCGTTCCCGTACGACCTGATCAAGGCTGAAGTAGCCAAGTACCCGAACGCTCAGCTCGTGTGGAGCCAGGAGGAGCACAAGAACATGGGCTCCTGGTCCTACGTCGAGCCTCGCTTCCGCACTATGCTTCAGAACCAGAAGCAGATCAGGTAACAGTTGATCCTTCCATTTAACCTATGATTTTCGGTAAATAGGGGAATGTATGGTGTCTTGGACCACCAGGTAAATTGGACCACACTAATATTAGGTAAAGATTTTATTTAATTTCTCTGGTGGCAACCACCAGAGGCAACTAACTTCATATCGTCCACGATGCTTTTGATGTAACATCGAACAACGTTTTTTTTCTCTCTTTGATGTTTTTAACGATTCGTAGTGAGTGTGTAAGGTAATATAGTATTTCTAATATATAATTTGGAAACATAAATTAGTGTGAATTAACATAAGTTATATTTTTATTCGATTTTTTATAGTATATTCACCCTGTTGGCTAAAATGGACCATTAAAATTTACCGTATTTATTTTTATTGATATTTGATAAAAAGTTTTACCTATACCTAAATGGACACTAACAGATTTGCAAAATGTGATACATGATTTATTACAGAAATCCAAGGATTGCTCTCTAAAATATTTCTAAAAAATCTGTAATCGGTTTTTAATCCGTGTGGAAAAGTGCTATGAATAGCGCTAAACGAAGTGTCAATGGTTTTTAAGCTAGAAATATACATATTGAGGACCAATTTAGCAACCCGCTAGTCCAAATTACAAAATTTTATTAATGCATAAGAAATGCAAAATCTAATGGACTTTCTTTGATTTGGTAAAAAATCATAGAAATATACATGTAAAATGAGTTTGATCCAAATTACCAGATCCAGATTACCAAATTGATCCTAATTTCCAAACTTTCCCCTATGTGTGAATTTTTTATAAAACATCGCTAAGCTACGCCAACACGTTTAGTACTTTATAAAAATCTACTATTGTGAAGGAAAATGCTTATGCAAAATGAATATGATAGTAAATAATCATTGATTTAATTTTTGATGATCAGGGAAAATAAAAACAATGTGTAATGAATATCAGGTAAAATTATGTTGTTGACTTTTTTAAATCGATTAATTTAGTACTCAGATCGCTGTCTGATAAGTGCGTATACGTTAAAATCATTTTCGTGTGCGTATACGTGTACGCATCTGCGAAACATGCACGTAACACGTGATAGTATGTAGTTTTATTGATTTATCGCGGCTTTTCCTCCATCAAGTTGTCACATCTTTATTACTTTTAGTATTGTTTCTTCAAATTATAATTTATCCATATTAAAATCAAATAATTAGTTTGAATTTTTGTGTTGTTATTGAACTCCCCAAAAATGTAGCTTGCAGAGTGGTTAGTTTATTTTGTCAAATCATTAATATTATTATAATTTTACAACCTTAGTAAGCTATTTAGATTTTAAAATCTTGAATTATTTTAAACCTAACACTTAACATGTCACATATCAAGCCCTAAATAGTCTCAACTCTTAGAAAACAGTTCATAATGGTTATGGCGTTACTGGAAATCACAAAAGTTAGATATTATTGTAGCATACAATCTGATATAATCGTCCGTGTGGTGTTTCTCTTTGCCAGCTGATGTGATACCTTTTATTAAAAAAAACTTTCTTGCCTTCAAGGCTGTTAAACTAGAGTTGAATAGGTTATTTCTAAATAACCATATACCACCTTAGAGTGTGGACAAATGCTTGCCTATTTATTTGAAATAACAAAATAGTTTATTTGTCTTTTGTTAAATAACCTCAAAAGGTTAAGATATTTGAGTTGATACTGTTTTCTAGGTGTATGATTCCTTCTCCTTGGTGTAACCTAATTGTTGGTTGCAGGGCAAAGTCCCAATCGCAAGGGGGTAGTTGGTTTAGTCAACTGTTCGGCGGCAAGGAACCCCGAGCCCCACAAACTGTCGATTCGGACTCTGAAACTGTGCCACGTACCATTAGGTGAGACCAAATTAACTTGTACTGCATAACGAATAATTGTTTACTATCCCGCATTCCCCCCTTTAGAATAATTAGGTACGGAGAAACTTACAAAACAGTTGAATGTTTTTATTTATTAATGAATTAACCTATTGGTTAAAATTAAGTTTATCTGGCTAAACTTTATCCGCAACATTACTAGATGTTTTATGTTAATTGTTCTCTGAATCATATTATACTGTATTGTAATTATGTGACTAAATAAGAACTTAATACTTGAACAAAAGGTAGAAAAAGATAGATACTTATGACATAGATATGATTATGACCAAATTAAAATTACTCTTTACTAATAATCCCGCATTTGCACGTGTTAATGTTAAAAATCATATTGATTTTGCTACAACGATCCTATTAAAAAAAAATCATGCCTTACTGGCGGTTATTATTACTGGTAAAATGATAACTGAGTTTTGCTCATTCAATATTATGCGGTTATAGATGTAGCGACTAAATTAATATCTTTGCCCAATATAACAAATTAACACTATTAAAAAAGGAGTCCAAAGCCGTTGAAATAAAACGAAATTAAAGAGTTTTAACTTTACTGTAAAATGTAGTGTAGCGCGCTTGTTACATACTTATGCACTATCCTCGACGACATGATCAAATATACATATATTCCAGATGAGATAATTATAATTTAAATTTAAATAATATGCATTAATATTGTTTCAATTTTAAACTTTATGCCAACTTCAAAGTAGTGTTTGGCTGACAATGAAAATCTAACACGAATCTTCCTCAAATAACTATGAACTGTCCAAAATAGACTTGGCTAACTAGAGTCGTTATGCAGTACACGTTGCTTACTTAGTGGCGTTACAGTTTGCTTTATTTTCTCTTATTTTTCTGCACTTGAGCTTTTGATGTCTGCGTTTTCAATATCACACATACATGTATGTTTTTACCACACTGCAAGCTACATTATAGTGCTAGTACAAACAACTTTTACGACGGAAGCAACTCTAAAATCGCAAAAAAGCTGCTCTAACTAACTCCGCTGATGTATACAAACGGCAGTCTTGCGATTTCTGAGTATGCTTCTATAGTTAAAAAACCTGTTTAGTTTGTTCGTATTGTCGAGATCTTAAAATGGTTTGGAGGTTTTTAATATTTTACAGGGTTACATGATACGTATTTTATGTAGTAAAATAGAATTGTTAAACTGTCTGTCCACTATACGGTATCATACCATTACCGGCACATGCAAAAAATCTTTGTATGAAACAACGCCCACTATACCGTTCCGACATCGACCGTGCACGTAGCGTACCACTAGGTGATATTTAGGGTCGTCTGGGTAGGTACTACCTACCGCCTTTCTTATTTCTGCCGTGAAGCAGTTCGCTGTGTTTCGGATTGAAGGGAAAGGTAGCCAGTGTAATTACTGGGCATGGAACGCATATCATCTTAGTCCACAGGATGGCAACGCACTTGCGGTGTTAAGTGATTTACCCTTAATATTACAAGTGTCTATAGGCGACGGTAACTACTTAACACGAGGTGAACCGCAAGCTTGTTTGAAAAAAACCATGACCGGAGCGTCAACAAATAGTCGACGAGAATATTGTGCTGGTGTTGACACGATCTGTACACCTTTTTTTTTTGTTGACGGTGAGGTCAAATGCATTTACGCATCGTCCCTGCGGGGTGGTGCCAACCGCAGGGGATATGTGAGACTCGAGGTAAAGGCGTTCCCTCCATATCCACTAAACATCCTCTTCGGCCTGACCTCCAGTGCGCTATTACGGGACGGCTCGGGATCAGCGCACGTGAGCGCAACTACACCGAGGTGGTCCCAACGCTGCCCGTCTAGGCACTCCTTGCACCAATTGGTGGCCAGCAACCACTCCTTCACCGACGGCTGATCGACCTGGCGCGTCCACCTGACGAGGACACCAGGAGCAGCCATCGGCCCGCACCCGGGGGACTTCGGGCGCGGTCGTGGCCCTGAAAAGGGCCGTCCGGAACTAGCCGTGGTGGTAAAACAAAAACAACTCGACGACGACGGCACATATGTGACTTCGAATGCCAAGAGGACACACTTGACATCAAAAGCCACAGACCCGCCGAGAAAGTTTCCCCACAACGATACCGGATCCGCCACTAGGAGGCTTCCGGACGTGGAAGCCACGATCCGTACACGTACGGTCGGTGACAGACCGGTCTAGTGGGCGTTGTTTCATATCTATAATATAAAAATGAATCGCAAAATGTGTTGGTAAGCGCATAACTCAACAACGCCTAGACCAATTTGACCAATTCTTTTTTTTAAATGTTCGTTGAAGTTCAAGGATGGTTTTTACGGCGAGAAAAATTCGAATAACTGCCGGGAAAACCATAAAAACAGCGCTTTTCTTTTTCCTATACAAATGTTTTCAAATCTTTATGACAGGACGAAGTCTGTCGGGTCCGCTATTAATCCATATAACGAATACTTTTCTTTGCATGCGACGGTACGGTAATGTCATGGTATGATATGGTGTTGATACCTTCTAGTGGGCATGGTAGTGCGTATCGTGTTACCTTTCGTGCCGAACACGTTCCTATTACGGTCATGGTATGTTACGTTGTAGTGGGCAGACACCTTAATAAAAATTATATCTTTGCAGCTATAACGGCAGGCACACCGCTGCTTCCCCCGCCACAGGATCGAAGGCCGCCCACAACAAGGAGCTTAGGAATCTTCTAGAAGAGTTCTGTGTCTTATAAACGACAGACCAATCTCACGTTAAACTTTCTCCACTTGGACTTAGACTAGGGTTGTCACCTAATTGAGTGTCTTCAAATTATTATATTTAATATTTTCTTTATTTTGGAAAAACTTTATTATGGCAATTTAACTTTTGGTAAAACACCTTGTTTATTTATTTTTGAAAATTAGACGAAGTGACATCAAATTCGAAAATATTTAATTTTGCGATGGGAACACCTTACGCGTGTTAAAATTTATCCGAAAATCGCTTTAAGTCGAGACGAAATTTAACTCTGAATATGTATGTATACTTTTTACGTTTGAAATCACCATTCGTCAGTATTTGTTGTAATCCTCTTCAACTGTAGGTAGAATAGTTAGGTAAATTCTTATTTATTGTAGCATAATACGTGGATTAGTATCAACGTTATTTATTGAACTAGTTAACCGTGCCCTTGGTTTATTCAAACAAATAGTACACTTTGTTAGTTGTCGCGTTTACACGCTATGTTTTTGTACATAAATATGTTGTGAACATTTTATTTTCTTATATTGATTTTTACAAAATCGCATATTATTATGTTTTGTCGTTGACAGGTTGAAGTTAATGCGTTCCTTTTGCTAGTCCGACATATATAAATTGTTCGTAATTCATAAGGTTATCACGAGCGGTGCGGATTTATGACTAATGCCTTGTGATCAATATTGTGCGTATACAATACACGTGTACTTTGTTGTAAAGTTATCGAGTTCGCGTCGCCTACATCACGGCCATAGCCAAAATTTACCGTGACTCGTGTAACGATATTGTCTCTGAGATATTATTAGATAGATGTAACCAAGCACTAGTTTCAAATTAAACTGCACCGTAGTACGTACGTGATATTGGTCGTTATTTTTTGCAGCTGGCTGACCCGCTAATGTTAATATGTTGCGTATTTAAAGATTTGTAAATAATGCAGTTTTAGCAAACCGAATCGTAATGCAATTGTTTGATATCCGGCTTAGGTTAGTTCGCTCATAGTTACCGTCGTTCAAAACGACATGTTGTAAGGAGTAACACCAACGCCAATTGTATAAACCAACGCGTATTATTGTCTTTACCTAATTTGTAGAATTAAATTGATAGTAACAAATCTATTGACATGTATCTAGTTTGGTTAATTGTAAATTCTAGTAGTTAGCATTTGAAATGATAATGTTTCTGAATCTTAAATTGGTAACACCTATTCGCATGTATTAAATGCACTGTTTTATTATTTAATTTGATAATTGTATGTTCACTTATTTTGGATAACGCTCAGGGCGGCTGGGGAACGGAATGAATATATTTGAATGTGATGCTTGTCTGTTACTATTACCTGAGCTAATTTATCGCTATATTAGTTGGAAATAGTTTTACAAATAAATAAATACTGTACAACAAAGTGATTTTTATTTAAAGTATCGACAACAATTACCTACATACATAAGTATTTTTTAAACTACCCTCTTTTAAGCCGGTTCCAGACGTGTGTAATGCGGAATGTAATTTAATCTTCCCCCCCAATCGCGCTATTTACAATGTTTTTACCAAAACCCTGCGAACGGGCATAGGGGCCTTATCGCGCTATTTACAACTAAAACGTAGTGATTATATTCTCTTTGTTTACAACGTTTTTACCAAAACCCTGCGAACGGGCATAGGGGCCTTATCGTGCTATTTACAACTAAGACTTAGTGATTATATTCTCTTTGTTTACAACGTTTTTACCAAAACCCTGCGAACGGGCGTAGGGGTCTTATCGTGCTATTTACAACTAAGACTTAGTGATTATATTATCTTTGTTTACAACCTTTTTACCAAAACCCTGCGAACGGGCGTAGGGGCCTTATCGTGCTATTTACAACTAAGACTTAGTGATTATATTCTCTTTGTTTACAACGTTTTTACCAAAACCCTGCGAACGGGCATAAGGGCCTTATCGCGCTATTTACATACGTTTATACCAAAACCAGCCATAACCAAATCGATATTGATATTGATTTGGTTTTGGTATAAACGTTGTAAATAGCGCGATCGGGGGTAGATATACCTACTTATGTGTTCGCAGCCAAAACCAAATCGTTATCGTTTTCATACGTTTTGACAGCTGTCAAACTGTTGTCAAAACGTATGAAAACGATAACGATTTGGTTTGGTATAAATGCTGTAAATAACGCGATAAAGGCCCCTTTAATATTCTTAGCGCCATCCATAGATTCGCTAAAATTCGCGTTACATTACACCAGAGATTATCAAACTTATTTGTTTTACCGCCCCCTATGAAAATGAATTATTTCTCACCGCCCCCAATTTTTTTTACCCCAAAAACTTAAAAACCACGATTTCATTGCTTTAATTACACAAACTTCTGCACCTCCCTTCCTCTTGAGGCTGCTTCCGATTCCGATAGCCTTACTAATAAGGGGGCGTTTAGTCAGTAAGAAGGAGTAAGGCACAAACTCGTTTATCTCTTTCGACGCTCAATCGTACTGAGAAATTTAGGACAAGTTTCGATGAACCCGCCAATTGCAACCGGATTGCACCAATAGCGTTATTTAACGAAAACTTGTTACAACTTGATTGCGTACGGCTATCCTATGAAATCTATGTTAAGTATTTTTAGTTTTTATATCATACCGGGCAGAAATATATACTAATTATTCGATATTGAGTAGTAGGTAAGGTAAGTTTTAATATCAGTGAATTTTACGATATAAAGTAAATGAAATTACAAATCAACCAACGCCCCCCTAAACTACGCCAACGCCCCCCTAAACTACGCCAACGCCCCCCATTTTTATCTGGATCACTTAACGCCCCCCGCTAGGTCTCCAACGCCCACAAGGGGGCGTTATCGCCCACTTTGAGAAAGACTGCATTACACGAACACATTAACTCAAGTCTGATTCCCGGCTTTAAATGTAAAATCATGAAGCATAACGTAAATAGTTTCTTTATATATACATACGTATTATAAATAGGCGTCTTCAATAGTTGTAAATAAGGCACAATTTTTAAGGACGACCGAGTAATTTGTCTATCGCTTATAAAGTGACCTCACAATGTTATGATAGCCGTGAAGTCGCCCTACTTGGCCTATTCCAATATATCCCTTCTGGTATATCCGCAACAACTTTTAGTTAGCTTTTCATGAGTAGGTACATCGGTAGGTTCAGGTTATGTTATTGCATACACACATACATATAGTATAATACGCTCATAATCCAAAAAGGCGTTGAGCAGAGCTTTAGGTAGGTAGGTTTAACACATTTGGTTACATATAAAGTCACATCTTGCAGTATGGACCATTCAAATATAGTGACAGGTTGCCAGCCTGTCGCCTACACAAAAGGAGTACCAAACACAAAAAGTAACAATCCTTTAGTAAACAAACAAACAAAATCCAACGACGGACAGATGTTACACTCAAAATCATCTCGGCAGTCCGGGTAGTTATTGTTTGTCAAGTAGGTAATCGAGTGAGTAAAAGTTTGACTGAAGATATTCTAATATATACCTAACGTAACAAATTGGCGGCGAAATAAAAAGAGAGAGAAAGTGCGTTCCGCATTACGAGGGGGGTACCTACCTCGTGATACCTACTACACTACCTAGTCTCCTAACACAGGTTTTTATCAAACTTAAAAGGAGAAACCCAACCCCTGTAATGTATTCACTGTCATTAAATAAAGGAATTTTTGATTTTTGATTTGATTTTGATACCGCGTGACTGTTATTTTAGAGATACATTTTCACTTTACATTTGGCTAAATGCGTTATAATTATAGGTACTAAGCATGTCGCGAAACCACAGACTTATATGTCTGTGCGCGAAATCAATAGAAGGTGAAATGTCCACTACAATATTTTTTTTTAAAAATAATAAAGAAATTAATAGTACTTACATTATTGCAAAGGCCGCGAAGTAGGCAATTGCAGGTCGAGCAGGCGAGGACTTCACTAATACGAGACAGGCAATTGCCATTTCGGCCGAGGCATATATAGTGCTTTTCTCAAAAGAATGTAGGGAAATAAAACATACTTTACCTTTGTCGCTAATTATATATCATCTGGGGCTTTAATTAAAAATTCTTGCCTTTGAATCCGGTCGATTGTCGTTTAAATTTGGTGGAGTACAATCAATTTCCATTTCAGTCTCTGAATCGTCATAACTCATTTTAATTATTAAATTTATAATATTAATTATGTATGTAAATAACAAAGCAAGACGAATTTTCAGCTTTGGCGCCAATATTTTCTATTTATCACCAGGACAAACGCATGTATGGCTATACAGCAATAACGCAAACGCAACGTGAACGCAATTTGTACTAAGCAAAGACCTTTAGTATGCCAAGATTGATAAAAGAGTTCCAATCAAAGAGTATTTAATAACTCCAGCACGCCTTTTCATACAACATTGCTGGAGCGTTGTAATGTTCCAAATTCAAAAAACGCTCCAGCAATGGATTTGGTTTTCTTTGTCCGTAAATTCGATACTTCGCGTGTTCTTTTTTCAGAAATAATGACAATATTTCCATGCATGTTTGAGAAAAAACTTTTTTTTTAATGTCTGCCCTTTAATTTTTGTAGTTTTCTATATTTGTGATATTTGTAGAAGAAATAAATTACTTGGTCATATATTTAATTTAAATAACCTAATATAATGTTTCCAAGGAAAAATCAACTTCTGCACTAAGAATCTTAATCTAAGCTTCTGCATTTGTTAAAGTCGGTTAAAATGTAGTCAATGGTACCCGAGCTATAATAACAAATCGATAGACACCTTGTTCATCAAATTCGGATCAAAATCAGATGAATAGTTTAGCCCCTACGCAGGAACATAGGTACGTACTTTTGCCTTCGCCGTAGTCGGGTAAAAAGTAAACAACATAAATTGTGAATCCGCGGCAAAGGCAGAATATCTCGCACAACTTGAGAAACGTAATCGTAGATCTTACGGAAAGAACGCACGCACATAAAACGTTATATCTTAATGAAAAGCGCAATAGATCAGGCGCCCTTGACGGCGGCTCACCGCACACTTGGAGCACTTTCAAGATTCTTATCTTACTCTAGTCTCATTTCAGCTCACAAAGCGTTCCCAGCGCCCTATTTATAAACCGCTTGGCTAGCACGGCGACCACACGAAAGGTGCGAAGATTAAAGATGTTATCAGTCACAAGTGCGTTTTACACGTCACGCGAGAGACACTTCAAAGACACCCTGAATAAACGCTGCGTATTCTCCGCTATTCTTTATTCAGGAGAACTTTGATAAAGCAGGCCTTCCATGCGGGTTGTATTAACGTTAAAAGAATACGTTTATCGTTTTGTGATCTCTAATGACGGGCCCGCATCTCTATTGTGTCCAACTTTAATGAGGTGCTTTGCTGCAAACGAATTTACGAGTAGGTATCGCCCTCTTAATATTATGTTTGCCATGTTTTTTGTGCTTTGATTTTTTAACGTTGTGGGGTACCTTTTTTTTGTTGACGGGGAGGTCAAATGCATTTACGCATCGTCCCTGCGGGGTGGTGCCAACCGCAGGGGATATGTGGGACTCGAGGTAAAGACGTGCCCTCCATACCCACTAAACATCCTCCCCGGCCTGACCTTCAGTGCGCTCTTACGGGACAGCTCGGGATGTGCGCACGTGAGCGCAACTACACCGAGACCGTCCCAACGCTGCCCGCCTAGGTACCTCTTGCACCAATTGGTGGCCAGCCAGCCACTCCTCCACCGACGGCTGCTTTATCTGGCGCGTCCTCCTGACGAGGCCACCGGGTGCAGCCATCGGACCGCACCCGGGGGACTTCGGGCGCGGTAGTGGCCCTGAAAAGGGCCGTCCGGAACTAGCCGTACCAAGGGGACACACTTGATATCAAAAGCACACCCGCCGAGAAAGTTTCCCCACCACGTTACCAGAGTCTGCCACGAGGAGGTACCTAGTCACCGCGCTGCATTTTCTAATTGGATTCATTAAGATGGTGGTAGCTACCTAGGCGGACTTAAAAACAGTCTTGCCAACAAGTACTTCCCTGGGCATGTAGCATTACCGTGCCCTGGGGATCGAACCCGGGGCCTCTGTACCCTTAGTATGAGTTTTGATAGTTTTCGAGCTCGATCAAACGTATCCCTAGAAATAATCCAGTAAATATTTCCATAGAAATAATACAGTCAGTAGGTATGAAATTTTTGATAACATCATAGGTACCTAAGCTGTAGGTATACATACACACATATGTTTTTGACTTTAATGGTACTTTTAATTCCATTTCTTACTTCGGTACTACGATGTAGAGTTACCTAAATGCAACAGATAAGCTTTGAACAATTTAATTCTAACCAGTATTGTTGTCGGATTAATTAACGCAGAGCTAGCCAAATTTGCCTTGAACAATCGTTTACAACTCCCGCCCTAAGCTCCAGCACTCGGACAGGTATGCTTAAAGACTAAACGCTCGCAAAGGGATTTCACTTTAAACTAAAATGCCATCCGCGACTGCAATCCGCGGAAGTATCAAGCACTTTGTTGTTCCTCCCGGGGCTTAGTCCTTTGTTTGGGAAACCTCCCCGGCTCCTTTAATATTTTGTAATGGCGGGACAAATTCTGTGTGTGGTGTGTCACTGACGAGTCGAGATGAGCTCTCGTCTCCCGTTTGTTTTTATGAAAGTACCCGCTTGAAGCTAGCTTCGCACTTAGCTATTGTGCGGCTTTACTAAATTGTAAGTTTTTGAGTAAATGTCAGTAGGTTGAAAATTTTATACCTATATGTACTTGTATGTTTTATATGTGTTTTGTATTTATGTAGGTATATGTATATTATATGTAAGTATATGTATAGTAGTGTAAGTATCTTTACCATTTTAAAGTATATTTTGTTAGTTATGATGAGTTGCTGCATCCATTGTACATTTAATTGTTAACAATTTTTTGTTGTATGTGATCTTTTATGTTCTGTAGATGTGCAATAAAGATTTATTCTATTCCATTCTATTCTATTATAATTTTATTAAATATCAACGTACGTAACTTTTAGTACCTACCATACGTTTTGTGAAAAATATTTGCGAGTTGTCATATCAGCCACATTCTCCATAACAAAGTTTTGGAGCGCTGTTTGTTTGAAGATCAATTAATTCATTGTTAAAATTACAAGTTGTCTACTAACTTAAAAATAACACAAAACTCAAACTTTCACAAAGTTAAAATTAACTTAGGTACTTATATAGACAAGCGTGGTTGTTAAACATTTAAAAACAGACTGAAAGCGTCGGCGTGGCAATTAACCTTTCTCTATTTTTTACGCACTGCATGGCCCATACGGCCGGATGTGGCGTTAAGTAAGTGAAACCAAGTACTACCTAAGGCTATGCTTAACGCATTTTGCGTAGTGCTCGTAGTACCTTCCAGTTATTTTTCCGTTATTGATAATCCGTCTCTCATAATTAGTATGTCTCACTGACTCGTTGAAAATGGAATGGATTTCAATTCGGCGCAGATAATCTCGGCTAATAGACCTCGGAGATATTTTTTGTCATATTTGGAAGTAAGCCTAATGATTGTTCCAATAAGGTACAAAGTCTGTTACTTCTTTACTGTCGTAAAGAAGGTACTTTATCCGATTGCAAAATAAGAGTCTCGGGGGTAAAACAAAGATGCACAGTTTATTGTGTCCTAGATACTGCGGCACCTATACTTAAACCTGCCTTGGCAGATGGGATTTACGTTAGAGCTATATTTAAAGCTGCTCCCTCATTGAATGTATATTTTACAACACTAAGATACTCTGGAACGATGGGTTTTTTTTTTTTCCCTAACAATAGTGTTTTTGACGTGACAACGTCTTATAATTCGATAGAGCCGGCTGCACGCACGAAAAAACATGACGCATGCGGCGTTACCATGTAAGGCCGGCAAAACAAATGAAAATAAATTTTGACGTGACAACGTCTTATAATTCGATAGAGCCGGCTGCACGCACGAAAAATCATGACGCATGCGGCGTTACCTCGTGTAAGGCCGGCAAAACAAATGAAATTAAATTTTTCTTTTGAAAAATGTTACCATTCCATCAGTATTTTCTTAAGACGTTGTCACGTTCAACTATCGTCAGTAAACCGACTTTACAGACAGCCAATTTTTTTATTATTCTTCACAGAGAAGCTCTTCGCCTTCATCGCAGCTGATGATCAGTGACGATAAGTCTGAAGATGCAATCGATCTTCACCTGGAACCCCAACCACAGAGGGACTGGCTAGCTTATCATTCATAATCATCATTATCTCAGCCTTTATATTTGACCCACTGCAGGGACACAAGGCCTTTGCTTGTTATCGAAGGAGGTTTAGGCAGTAGTCCACCACGCTTGCCCAATGCGGTTTGGTGAATTCCTACGTCATTGGGTTTGGTGGACGGAGTATAAGGTGATCAATACCCCTTTGCTGATCCATTAGTTCTACGACACCCATTGGAGGATTGGGGTGATGCTATTCTAATCTGCCGGCATCAAACGGCTAATCATTATAAATCCCCAATCGTTTATGAACTTTATAGTGATTACCCTTAGGTTGAATATTGTTTGGAGAAATTTGACAGTTTTGTATAGCCCGACGTGCTGTTGACTGTACATTGATTCGGGTAAACATTATTCGTGCAAACTATTTTCGTGGTGACGTGAGTTTGTGGTGTTCCTAGTTTCTTGATTGAGTATCATACTCCTCTTTTTTAACCGACTTCAAAAAAAGGAGGAGGTTCTCAATTCAACTGTATGTTTTTTATGTGTTACCTCATAACTCTACTAGGTGTACGGATTTTGAATATTCTTTTAACCTTTGGAAGTTGGTGCTTCAAGCACCACATGACAAGCACCGTGCTTGTCATGTGGTCACATTTGAATTTGATCGAGATCTGACGAGTAAGTAAGTAGTTTTCAACCGACTTCAAAAAGGAGGAGGTTATCAATTCGACTGTATGTTTTTAGGGTTCCGTACCTCAAAAGGAAAAAACGGAACCCTTATAGGATCACTTTGTTGTCCGTCTGTCTGTCTGTCTGTCAAGACCCTTTCTTCTTCTTCTTCTTCGTACGGGCAGTTTCCGCAACTCGACGGCTGATGCGCCTATTTTGCGTCGGAGGGTGTGGACCGGATCACTCCAGCCATCCCAGCTCTGCCAGGAAGTCGCCTAGCGCCTTGGGGTTGCCTAGCAACTCCTGGCCGCTCCTCGGCGACCCGAGGAAGCGAGCCCGGTATTCTGCCACTCCTCTGCACTCCAGCAGGACGTGAGCGGCTGTTTCTTCCTCCGCCATGCAGGCTCTGCACAGTGGGCTGTCTGTCACACCTATATTGAAAAGATGTTTGTTAAAGTTGCTATGACCAGAAATTGCGCCTGTGATTAGACGTAACTGGTATCTTTTTAGCTGTAGCAATTTCTTAGAGAACCTTGGGTCGATATGCGGTAGAAGTAATCTCGCCTGTCGGCATGTCAAGACCCTTTATCTCAAGAACGCGTGGACGTATCAAGCTGAAATTCACATGAAATACTCAGGTCTATTGTCCCTTTAAGCTGTGAAAATATCAAACTTCTAAGCCAAGCCAATCAAAAGATACAGCCGATTATGTCGATATTTTCAACAAATTTCCGACACTCGCAAAGGAATCAAAACCTACAGGATACTTCCCGTAAACTCAGAATCTTGAAATTTGGCATGAAGCATTGTCATATAATGCAAATATAGAAAAAATTGCTAAAATCACATTTTTTTAGTTATATAATATAATAAAAATATTTTAATAAAATGAAACTTACTACCTTATTTCTCACGAATGAATAAAGGTATCAAATTGAAATTTATACCAAATACCTAGGTCTATTATCCCTTTAAGCAGTGAAAAAATCGAACTTCTAAGTTAACGCGATCAAAAGATACAGCAGTTTATACCGAGGAACCCTCGGTGTGCGAGTCCGACTCGCACTTGGCCGGTTTTTTTTTTAATGTTTGTTACCTCATAACTCTTTACTGGGTGTACCGATTTTGAAGATTCTTTCGACCTTTGGAAGCAGGTGCTTGTCATTTGGTCCCATTCAAATTTAATCGACATCTGACGAGGAGTTTTAAAATTATCCCTAATAATGCCTATTTAGTTGACATCGATGATATCGTAATCTTATCACTTGTGTGTCTAAAATGAAAATTTACATACTTAAAACACTAAAAAGCAAAAAATAAAATTTTTTTTAAATAAAATAAACCGCCTTCAAAACTAAAAACGAAGAAATAAAAATTCTGTTTATAAAAATCTAAATGTATTTTTGAGGTCGGTGTCAACCTCAATATTTGGATTAA
Organism: Elophila nymphaeata; assembly: GCA_955850985.1. Lineage (NCBI taxonomy): Eukaryota > Metazoa > Arthropoda > Insecta > Lepidoptera > Crambidae > Elophila > Elophila nymphaeata. Next base: position 6,758,143 of record OY039073.1, read on the forward strand.
ACGTTGTTACTTGTATTTGGGACCGACCTCAAAAAAACATTTAGATTTTTATAAACAGAAATTTTATTTCTTCGTTTTTAGTTGAGGAGGCGGTTTTTTTTATTTAAAAGTTATTTTATTGAGTTACATTCCCTAAGCCTATTCCTAATAATGCCTATTGAATTGACATCGATATCATTTTATTACTTGTTTCTAAAAGATCTCGATATAATTTCCTTACAACCAGAGAACGCATATCTCAAAAACAAAAAATAAATTGTTTTTAATAAAAAAAACAAAACAAAACAGGGAAATAAAAATTTAGTTTCAATAAAAGAATCAAAATGATTTTTTGATGTCGATGCCAAGCTCAATATTTAGAACGTTTTCAGTTGTATTAGGAACCGACCAAAAACTAAGTACTTAATTTTAATTTTTTTAAACAAAATGTTTATTTCTCCGTTTTTCTTTAGAAGGTGTTTTTTTAATTTTATAATATTTTTTTTTACTATGCGCTAACGCTACGGTAAGGCGGCTACGAACCGTAGCGCAATTTACACATACCATAGAAACAAAAATGGAAAACAATAATTAAAATGTACAAAAGTTGTTCCTTATTTCCAAAAGAAATCTCTTCCAACTTGTCAGTGTGATGAATACGAACATTTGTTCACGAGTCATAGTTGAATATTTTTTTGCAAAAGAAAGTAATAAATTGCTTGTTATGAATATTTATCCGTTGTCTAGTATCCATAACACATGATCTTTTGTACTTACTAGATAATTTGGTGAGGAGCAGGACAGGCAAATGATGAGTTTGGCGTGAACGTGGAAATATATTATTAGTAATAATATATGAAATGAATTGGTAGCCGCTACCAATTCATTTCATTAAATTGCTTCAATTGTGGGAGGGAGGAAGGCAGTGGCGGAGCAAGACCAAAATTTGACTCCTCCTCGCGTAGTGTTCCTCAGTGAGTCGAGACTTCCCTTTGGTGTCCTTTCTGTGATGGTTCTCCGCCAGCTCGACTTATCCTCAGCAATGTGCGGAGCATCGTGTGCAGATTGGTTTCCAGAGTGGCGCGAACCTTATGTTCAACGGATCGGACAGCGACTAGGGATGGTGATTCTTATCGAAAAATATCGATTTAAATCACAACCTGATCAATCGATTCATAAAAAAAATCGAGGTCTAAAAGATCGATTTTCCAAAAATCGATTTTTTTTCGAGTAAGTATGTTTATAAAGTAAAATAAAGAATCAATTTTGTAGAAAAGAAGGCACCATAATAACCGATCTTCTACCATTAAAAAATATAAGCAAAGTATCTTTTTTTTTTGGTTTAATTTTCCCTGTTACGGGACGGCAAAGGGATCTAGCCCATACAGCCAAGTCTTCAGTTTCATCTTGTTTCTTGATTTTTGCATTAAAATGTGGGTGCCACGTGAAATGCATGGTACAGACCTCATGATGGTGACTGATGAGAATTGTATAGTGGGATTTCCAACCACTATACAATTCTCAACGCCACATACAGTCACGAGTAATAATATATATACATTGTCACATTTTCTAAAATATCTTACCTTAAACCATTCTAGAAAGAAGTGTACGACAATTTGTTCTAAATTATCTAACCATTAAACTGTGTCAAAATTAGGTACACATTTATTCCACATTAATATAATCGAAACAAAATCAGAAATAACTTCACACTTCTAAAATAATATTTAACTATCCATGACAAATTCTATAATATGTATACAATTGTACACATGTAATAGAAACTGTCATGGATACATTAAAATGATATTGGGAGTGTATACCTACTTTTTCCCGTTTTTGTTACTTTACTCGTTATTTTAGTAGAATTCAGTGATGATTGAAAGGGAAAATTGAACAAGTGTAATAGCAACTGTCGTGGATACATTAAAATGATATTGGAAGTGTATACCTACTTTTTCCCGTTTTTGTTACTTTACTCGTTATTTTAGTAGAATTCAATGATGATTAAAAGCAAAAATTGTACACGTGTAATAGAAACTGTCATGGATACATTAAAATGATATTGGAAGTGTATACCTACTTATTCTCATTTTTTTAAAACCTTTTATTTAACGTGCAATGTTTGTTACTTGTATGTACGTTTGGGTGAAATCTTGCAACTGATTTTCAAAGCAGTTATCCTCAATCGATTGTGACGAAATTTTGCATACAAGTTAGGTTTGGATGACAATGCATGCTTAACTAAGTGGTGTCATTCTAAATCCAATATGGCGGACGGCCTAAGATGGCGAGATGGCGGACTACTTATTTTTTATGCACTGCCACAATATGGGTATCAAATGAAAAGATTTGCTGAATAGAATACGAATACAGTAACTAAAAATTAAAGAATAAATTTCTTAAAAAAGAAATATTAGGTAAGTACATACCTACTACCTAACTATCACTTATCCTTATCCGGGCTACTGCAATATTTCCGTAGGAATCTAACAGCACAATAGCTTTAAGGCGGTATACGGAAATAAGTATAAGAAGTCGACGGGCGAGCCGTTATGCGACGCATTGCCACTGGCTGATGGCTACCTAAGAAAAAAGTTAATATTTGAAGTAAAGAGGGTTCTTTACTTCAAATATTAACTTTTTTCTTTTGTAACATATCCTAATGACGAAATTAATAGAAAACTCTAGAAATAAGTATTTCTATTTATTTGTTTTGATTAAAAGTAATTAATAATATTTAATAGTAATTGTTTACATATTTTCGAAATTGTACTGTGTACATATTTTTGATTTGCTTGGTGGGTACATAATTATGTAACTAAAAGTTAATATTACTTTTTGATTACCTGTTGTTTACAATAATTTAATAAAAATGTGTAGTTTATTTTGATACACTTTAGCGTTTACATAATTATTGGCTAAAGTTTAGCATACTTATTTTTGCGATTTAATTTAGATACATGAATATGAACTTTAAAGATGTTTCTATGTTATTACTCATGACTGTACACAAAACCTTTATTTCAATGATTCCTCAACTGTTCGTCAACACGAATGCTTATGCAACGAAACCACACCACTTTCACTGCACAAAATCCACTCCGAAGCAATTTTGAATTATCGAAATAAAGAACGACATCTAGACGCCATGGTTTCCCGCTAAACACTCGTATCTTTTTATATCTAAAAGAGATAAAGAGAAGTGAAGGAAACTCAGTATACATCCGTCTCGCGAGTTATTCGAGTACCTAATTAAGTTAAAAAAAAAAATATTCACATGTTTGAGTTACATTCAACTAATTTTGAAAAATTTTATGGTTTTTATGACAACGAAAAATCGAATGTCGATTTTCGAAAGGGAAATATCGATTCAGTAGGAGAGATCCATTCAAAAAATCGCTTGTTTTAAATCAAAAATCGATTCTTCGATTAATCGATCTCAGATCGCCATCTCTAGCTACGGCCCCGCGGTCTCTTCCCTTCTATTTTGCCAGTGACCACATGAGTTTATGGAGGTTATCTCCGTTCTTCCTGGTATTGTGACTGAAGTATTCGAGAACTCTCCGTAGGCAGATGGTATAACATCGCTACTTATTATAATATAATACTTATCAGATAATCCACTCTCAATAGTCTACATGTCTCTTATAACACTGTCTCGCAGTTTTGGTAAGTAGGTAGATACCTACTTATATCTTACTTATATCTTTATCTACCCATAGACTTGGTAAGAGATTAAGATTAAGAACTTGTAAGCCCGTGAATACTACTAATCCTGTGTCTATTGTTAGCTCTGTAAGATTCTTAGGTCTATACAATACATCGCAAACAGCCCTTTCATAGAAAATGGTGTGATACTTTAGACAATTATTATTAAGTACGTAACAAACCTACTTGGTTGGAAAAGCGTCAGTGGCGTAGTGGTTTAAGACGGTTAAAAAAGCACGGTGTATAACTTGTGTATATTTTTCTGTTATGTATTATCCATAGCACAAGTTCATAATGAAATATAATTTCGGTTAAATAATTTATTGTGCGTTGGATCAATTAAGTATTTACGTTTTAGATCATCTATTTGTTCTGAAAAATGCCAACATCATTAGTAATTTCTCCGTTTAGGTACGTGATAAGTAGGCTTGCCATAATATTTTAAAGTGAAGTCCGGACGTATAAAAGGAAGACACGATAAATTTATGATTAGTCGAATTTTCTATGGAAAGGTAAAAAGTGGCGGCTATTTGTATCCTGTAGCGCCCCTTGTGATCTGGTGTCGACAAATGTTTCATGTGAGCGCTCTGACAAAAACACATAAACATAATAAAAATCCAAAAATCCGGATGTAACAACAAGTCTGGACATACTTGACAGATCCGGACTAAATCCGGTTTTATGGCAAGCCTAGTGATAAGGGAAGGGTTAGCGAGCGAGATATCCTTTTAGCAATATTAACATTTACAAATGAGGTTGAAAATATATCGCGAGTAAATAGTTTAGAAGGGAGAAGCCCCTTCACAGCGCACTCGAACCACCCTCTGAACGATACTTGCCGTAGTTTTCTCTGCAAGTTTCATTAAATACCCGAAGTAAGTTCATTACATTAGCTGATTTCATTTCCTTCCCGCCGATATGCAGGAAAATATCGGTACCTACCTAAGTATTTACCTTTGCCTTATATTTTTACTAGCGCTCCGCGTGCGACTTCATCCGCCTGTAGTTTTTTTTAAACAATTAGGTACCTACAACTTATACTTTCTCATAACACAAAAGTAATTATTCAATTTGCATATATGTAGTTCTTGGAGATTAGCGCGTTTAATCAATCAATCAAACAAACTCTTCAGCTATTTGTTAGATATTATTAATAAGTAGGTACTTATAGATAAACGTAAATTATAGCCTGTATGTTATTTTGATGTGTGAGCTATATTATTTGTTAGGTTTCATTAAAATCCATTCAGTAGTTTTTACGTGAAACAGTAACAAACAAATATTCATCCAGTCATAGATCCTTACAAATTTTCACGTTTATAATACTAAGTAGGATTTTTGTTTTTTCATATCCTTTTTTAGCTATTATTTATTATTTCACTGATTACTTAATTAAACTTCGTTTTACCCTAGTCTGGGTTTCATCTTAATTTTTTACAACGAAACCGAATTGAAATGAGTTAAAGGGATCTCCATAGCAACAAAATAACAAAATTGCACAGCACGTCTGTCATATTGTCAAAGGGATCTCCCCAAGTAACCTAATATTGTCTAACAAATAACAAAATGGGAGCGCGCACGTCAAATAATGACTAAATTATTGTAATTTTCGTAGGGATATACTAATTAAAAATAAAAAATACAGCATAATTAAATTTTTGATAATGTAGCTTTCTTTTGGTGAAAGAATTTTTTAAATCGGTTTAGTGGTTTAAGTGTAAAAGCGTAACAAACAAAGTCTTTTTTGCTTTTAAATATTAGTTAGGATAAAATTCTTCTGTTCGTGTGTTTGAAATTGACTCTTCCTATACGGTTATGTTGTGTTGTGTTCAAGCCGATCCAAGAATGGTTTAGATTCACAATTCGATCCGATCAGAGGCGGATTAAACGTTGAGAGCGCTGTAGGCAAGCATCTCATCGGCGCCCCTACTTTTAGGGTACTTATTTTGCAATTAATACTCATAAACTGATGTAGCTTACTGTAAATAGCTTATTTTAATACCTTTTATAAACTAAGTTTTTTGTTTTTCCATGTTTTGCTGACTTCTATACGACCTTTCATTCCCTAGTTCATCCCTACATGGGGGAAAAAAAATAAAAAAATACAAAGTTTATTGGTTTTATCTTCGATGAGGAAACCCAAACAGACTTTCATCCCTTCTTTCAACCCCCTCATGCCATTTTTACAACAAAATTTAGCTCATACCTAACTCAAGAGATAGGTGGTCTATTTTTGTACCAAATTACATAAAGCGGTTCAGCTGTTAGGCGTGAAAGCGTGACGTTTGGATTTGTTTACGACCTTTCATTCCCTATTACTTCCCCACACGCGTCTAAATTTCAAAAACGCTAGATCAGATATTTATTTACTTCTTATCAAGTGCCTATATACAAAGTTTCATGGTTTTATCTTCGATATTGAAGAATCGCATACAAACTTTCATCCCTTATTTCAACCCCATTATGCCCTCGTTTAAAAGAAAGTTAGCTTATGTCCTAATTCAAGGATCTCAAGGTCTACTCTATTTATGTGACAAATTTCATCAAAATCAGCTGAGCGCTTTCGCGCCTAACACTTTAACTGATTTTAATGAAATTTGAGCGTGAGTTTTGAAAAAGTGTGACTTTTTGGACTTCCTTTCGACCTTTCTTCCCTTATTTCATCCCCACATGGGTAAATATTTCAAAAACGCTAGAACAAATAATTATTTATTTCGTATCAAGTGCCTAAATTCAAAGTTTTATGGTTTTATCTTCAACAATGACGAACTTCCATACAAACTTTCATCCCGTATTTTAACCTCTTCATGCCTATTTTTCGCAATAAAAAGTACCATATGTCCTTACCCGAACTCAAGTCAGACAGACAGAGTTTCTTTCGCATTTATAATATTAGTAGGGATAAATCTTACCCTAGTATGACCGAAACCGCTGTACCGCGCCTTACAAAAAGGGGTGAGATAGGGGCCAAGGAAAAATGAGGATGAGTTTACATGAGATCGATATTGTCGGACAGAGGCTTTAGACAACATGCATTTCGACAATCGCTCTCGCTATCGCTAAGTAAAAAAATGTATGGGATTGACATAAGCAATCGAAAAGTGATCGATTGCTAATGTCAATCCCATACATTTTTTTACTTAGCGATAGCGAGAGCGATTGTCGAAATGCATGTTGTCTAAAGCCTCAGATCTTACGATTTCGGTTTACAATATTTTAACGCTTTAAGTTACGACTACCGTGTAAGGTAAACGTCCCAGTATCCGTCAGTTTCTGAACTTGGCTGACTTTGCAGTGATGCTGTGCTTAAAGTATATCAGATAATGAAAAGTGTATTGCATGACTAGGTGCAAAATGTATCTTAGTTTTTATTTAAATATTAATTTTAAGTCAAAATAATTACGAAATATAATAAAACTCCATCAATATGAAAAAAAGACGATTTGTACCAGTACTCGACAGGTTTGTCCCATTAATCGTCAAAATGACCCAGAAGTCGTCAATTTTTTGATACCAAATTGAACTCTACGCCCTTACAGATAAGTTTCACAAACTGTAGAAATTACTTCTCAGCTTTGAACCGAAACATATTATTTTAAAGAATGTGCTAGCTTCAGTTTGGTCAGTGGAACATAAAACAACTAGTTTTAATTAATTCAGACTTTATATGTACCTCTTTATATGGACATCTAATAAACAATCAAAAATATATCTACTGTTAAAAATTTACATTAAAAAAAAAAAAAGATTTTCTGTAATCTACTGAGTACCTACTTAACCAGTCTCTCAATTCAGGAACTTAGGTAATACGGAACTCTAGTTATACTCTTCATATTTAACATACATCTACCAAACATAAGGCCCAATTGAAGAATTATAGACCCATCACGCTCCTGAGTCATGTTTATAAGCTGTTTTCGAGGGTTGTAACGAATCGTCTCGCACGCAGGTTTGACGACTTCCAGCCTCCCGAACAAGCCGGATTCCGAAAAGGCTCCGAAAACCATAGATCACATACATACGCTGCGGCAGGTTATACAGAAGACCGAAGAGTATAATCTGCCATTATGCTTAGCGTTTGTGGACTATGAGTAAGCCTTCGATTCTGTCGAGACCTGGGCCGTGCTCCAGTCACTCCAGAGGTGCCACATAGACTATCGATACATTCAAGTGTTGCGGTCACTGTACGAAAACGCCACTATGTCAGTCCGCCTTCAGGACCAGAACTCAAAACCCATACAGCTCCAGCGAGGCGTGAGACAGGGTGATGTTATATCGCCGAAACTGTTCACCGCTGCGTTGGAGGACGCGTTTAAGCTTCTGGACTGGAGAGGACTTGGCATCAACATAAATGGCGAGTACATGACTCACCTTCGCTTTGCCGATGATATCGTAGTTTTGGCTGAGACCTTGGAAGAGCTGGGCACAATGCTCGACGATCTCTGTAGTCTCCCAACAAGTGGGTCTTAAAATGAACATGGATAAGACGAAAATCATGTCTAATATCCATGTCACACCCACTCCTGTAAAGGTTGGAAGCTCTACACTGGAAATTGTCGACCATTATGTTTACCTGGGACAAACAGTCCAACTGGGTAAGTCCAACTTCCAGAAAGAGGTCAATCGACGAATCCAACTCGGCTGGGCAGCGTTCGGGAAGCTACGCGGCATATTGTCGGCCCATCTACCGTAGTGTCTTAAGACGAAAGTCTTTGATTCGTGTGTGTTGCCAGTGATGACCTATGGAACCGGAACGTGGCCGCTTACAATGGGCCTCATAAGAAGGCTCAAAGTCACCCAAAGGGCAATGGATAGGGCTATGCTCGGAGTTTCTCTGCGCGATCACATCAGAAATGATGAGATCCGCAGGAGAACCAAGGTCACCGATATAGCCCAAAGAATTGCGAACCTTAAGTAGCAGTGGGCAGGGCACATTGCGAGGACTGACGGCCGCTGGGGTGGAAAGGTCCTTGAGTGGCGACCACGTACCGGGAAACACAGCGTTGGTAGGCCTCCCACAAGGTGGACTGACGATCTGGTAAAGGTCGCGGGAAGCCGCTGGATGCGGACAGCGCAGGACCGACTGGTTTGGAGATCCTTGGGGGAGGCCTATGTCCAACAGTGGGCGTCTCTCGGCTGAAATGATGATGATGATGATACCAAACATTATTATACTCTAACAAACAAACATTATTAAATTAGGTTCACAACGGTACCACTAAGAATACCATTCTGCGCACGCTGAATGCAGAGTATATTGGTCTTACTAGCAAGGCTCCACATTTGGATGCCGTAGGTCCAAATTGGTTCCAATACGACGTTGTAAATTAGAAGCTTATTATCAACTGATAGTACCGAGTTTCTCCCCATGAGCCAGTGTAAGTTTCGGAACTTGTGATTCATTTGTTCTCTCTTTTGTTTGATATGTTGCTTCCAGGTCAGTCTCCTATCAAGGTGAAATCCCAGGTACTCCATGCAGTCTCTGTGTGGCAGTATATCATCGCCTAGTCTTACGGCAGGAAGGTCTGAAGTGAAGATGTTATACAGTACTGGACCAAGAACTGAACCCTGCGGAACTCCTGCCTGTATGCTGTATAGATTTGGTCGTGCCTCTCGCTGTTTCACTTGAAATGATAGGTCGTGGCCCTGAAATGGCCGTCCGGAACTAGCTGTGGTGGGAAAACAAAAACAACTCGACGATGGCATGTGACTTCGAATGCCAAGGGGACTTGACATCAAAATCCACACACCACGTTACTTTCCCAGTTTAGTTTCCCCACCACGTTACCAGGGTCCGCCACGAGAAGGCTTCCGGACGAGGACCAGACCCTTCTTAACCTATGCTTTTCCAGGATAATTTGTTTAATCGCAAGTGAATTGTCAGAGATCATACTTTTTACATTTTGACTCGGTGTGTTAATCCAGGCCGCAACTTGAATTAGGTTGATGATATATGTGCAGGCCTCATTCACCTCATTTTGGTCTTTAAGAGGGATTGACAGAGTAATGTTTTCGTCAATGTAGCTTTTGAAACCTTCCCAATCTGTTTTACGATTTGTTAATGTCTCCGAAGTTTCTCGTGTAAATAGGCAAGTTCCCAAGTCCAGAATGACTGGCGTGTGGTCTGAAGATCCATCTAGACTAGACTCAACAGCTGTATTTAAATATTTCCCGATAAAGAAGTCGAGAAGATCGGGTACTCTCCGTTGATCACTTGGCCAGTATGTCGGTTCACTGGTCGAGATTGGCTTAAGATGATTTATGTTAATGCAACGTTTCAGTTCTCGACCTCTGGTATTGGTACAGCGAGAGCCCCAAAAGGTATGTTTGCCATTCCGATCACCACCAGCTACGAATCTTGGGCCCAAGGTTTGAAAGAAGTCACCAAACATTTGGGTTGTTATTCTATGTCTTGGCGGGCAGTATTTTGAGGAGAGCGTAATGCTACCAGCACGGTCTTCCAGTTTTATTGAAGTGACCTGTAGGTGAGATGTAGAGTACGGTTCCATGATTGAGTGTTTGAGGTTAGTTCTAATTACAAGTGCCGTTCCCGCATGCGCTCTGTTTTAATTAATTAGTGAATTAAGTTAGTGAATTAGTGAGTCATTAATGAATGTGTTACTACACACTATAAATATGCTGCAATCTGATTTACATAAGTATGCCTACAAATTAAAACAAAAAAAAAACATGCGCAAAGCGGTAGAAAAATAATGTTTTGTCTTACTCCTGAAAGTTGCTATATGACTCATATCAGATTTAGCAAGCGCACCAACCGGAATTCCTTGGAGCACAACAAAACGACTTACAACTACTCAAAATTAAAGAACTGGCATCTTCCGACTTCAAAAAAAAAGAAACGAAATTTGTAATCTCGAAATTATAAGTTAATGCACATAAAATCAAAGCCCGAACCACTTTGTACGACTAATGCTATTATTTAATTTAATTTAGTCCGTATTGCATGGTTATTAAGATTTAAATTCGATATAATGACGGATTTATGTTCAAACTTCCAGATATGTCCCTGTTACCGACAGATTGCAATCAACTTTAGATCGTATTGCCGGCACATTAAATCTAAATTACTTTAATGACGGAAACAGGAGCAAATTTTAAAACGTGTCCTGGTAACCGGCAGAATTACAATTAACTTTAGTTTTTATTCCATAGTGATAAGAGCTAAATTCCTGTGACGACGGAATTAGGTTCATACTTTAAGCGTGTCCTAATTACCGTCAGATCAATGGGTAAACTGACGGCTATTGGGTCATGTGACGGTTTTTGTGACCCAAAATATGTCACTTATAAAAAACATAATCTAAATATTAAAAATGATTAATTTTATAGGTTATATTGCTAGACAATTTACTTATCTATTACAAAAAGTATTTGCCCTCTCCCTGTAAATAAAAAAACACTGCACGACAGAGGAAGAAACATAAGCTGGTAGACGTCAGTTCTAGTACCTAAATTAGCAAAAAAATTACAAAATCGGCAATGCTTACCTTCGAACGCGTGTGTTGTAGTCGTCATATGTTTCGCAAAAGAATGTTCACATTATAATTATGCTAAATATTTCTAAGAATGTGTTGCCAACAAAAATAGAGCTTTGTGTGGTAGGATATCAGTGATATTTGCATTTTTTGGAAAACTGACGAGTACTGGGACACTGTCGACATTACGTACTTCTACCTTAAACGTCAAAATTATGAAATTCGCTACTATATAATAATTTTTCTGCCTTTGCACGCCAGTGGTATGAATTAAATTGTTGAGCAGGATAAAAAAAAATTAAATCAGTGTATCTAATATTTAATTTATATAATTAACTGACTATAATATATAATAGTTACTTAATTCGAACTCGATAGTAAAGATAGTGGCCTAGGTGTCTACTGTGAGCGAGGAAGGTCCCGGATTTCTTTCTCGGTCGGGCAAATATGAGAAACGAACGCCGTCGTGAATTGTCTGGCGCTTTTATTTTAAGAATTTATTAATACTCGGTAAATAAATAAAATCAAGCGCCCTACCCTCATCTCCGCAATTTTAGAAGCAGGAACGCGGTCGACGCGACGAGCATTGCAGTAGTATCTTTCCAACTTCAATCAGAGATCATGTACCATCGGCAAGGTTCTTTGTAGGCGTGTTTTAGTGTAATGGCGCACACTATGTGCGACTGCGACGATCCCAAAACGCCCCCAGTGGGTTTTAGCGGAGTAGGACCGGCAGACCGGAGCCGCCGGTGAGCTGTACATACCCTACACGCTGTACGCCCAGCCAGCGTGCGGTATGCTCCGTAAATGGATTTCCCATCGTCACAAAGAAAATGGCTTCTTAACTGGCGCAAATTAATTTTATGCTATAATATTTTTTCTTTTTTTTTACAATTCCGCCCGCGCGCCCCTTTGTATCCTCGCGCCCCTAGGCAGATGCCTAGTTTGCCTTTAGGATAATCCGCCTCTGGATCCGATAGTACCTCATCCATAATACCTACTACTCGGAATTACTCGCACAGAATCTCGAAACAACTTCGTTCGTCGTCGTAAAGGGCTAATAAAGAAGGCCTCGCAGCTCCCAGGTTAAGTGGGCATTATGAAACAAAAAACATTCACAACACAAAAGAATTCGCGACAGAAGAGGTCCTAAAAAGACAAATTAGCACCAAGACTTCCGAAAATAACTTCAGATTTTTTTACTATTTTTTTTTTGTTAAATTTTCCCTGTTACGGGACGGCAAAGGGATCTAGCCCATACAGCCAAGTCTTCAGTTTCATCTTCTTTCTCGATTTTTGCATTAAAATGTGGGTGCCACACTTTTTAATGCATCTAGGGAGTGCTTGGAAAGAAATGCATGGCAACAGACCTCATGATTGTGACTGATGAGAATTGTATAGTGGGATTTCCAACCACTATACAATTCTCAACGCCACATACACAAAACCTTTATTTCAATGATTCCTCATAACTGTTCGTCAACACGGATGCTTATGCAACGTAACGACACCACTTTCACTGCACAAAATCCACTCCGAAGCAATTTTGAATTATCGAAATAAAGATCGACATCCAGACGCCATGATTACCCGCCAAACACTCTTTTTTACTATTTTAACGACGGGTCAAGGTTAGCCTTGGAATAAATAACCAGGCGTACAATACGGTAGGTACGCCGGTATTGTAATTTAAGTCTCAAAGCGATTGTACAAAGGATCTCCCCGAACACTTTGTCATGCTTTATACTCCGTTGACGTAAAGGTGGCACTGGAAGGTTGCGTGTCCGTGTAAGCTCCACTTAACGAGATAAGATCTTTAATCTTCACACTGTTTGCGCTAAAAAGTTACTCTGCGGATATAGCGGTGGCGATAAACTGGGCAAACGAAAAATAAAGATTGCTTTTTCCTTTCATTTTGCGCTGTTTTTCGCTGTTGGATATTTTTAATAGCAAGCGTTTGTTTTGTGATTGTAAGCACTTAGGTTCGGACGACGTTATTTTTGTAATATTATACTTAGGTATCATCAAAAAGCCTTTATAATTCGACCTACTGCTGGGACACAAGGCACCTTCATCGAAGGAGGTTTAGGCAGTATTCCACCACGCTTGCCCAATGCGCATTAGTGGACGGAATATAAGGTGGTCAATACCCCTTTGCTGATCCATTAGTCGCCTCTACGACACCCATTGGAGGTTATGGGGTGATGCTATTCTACTTTGCCGGCATCACATGGCTCATTATTAAAGGTATTACCTTATGGAATAATTTTATTTTTGCGTTTTTTTATTCCTCAATGTTGCATCATGATATGGAACATTTTAGTTAAATTTAAAATTATCTTTAAATTAGGGCAAAAATAACTGTACAGAAAAGAAAAACTATCAGTTTATTAACGAAATCTAAACATTTTAAATAAGAGAGAAAAAATTGTTCAAAATTACCTCTTCGGTTTTGGAGACAAGCACTGGCGCGAATGCCAAATTTTTGTGTCGCGCGGGACAACATTGGGCTATAATTTTGATACCGCTTTTTAGCAAAACTCTAATACTTGTAAATAAAATCATAAAAAAATGTGTAATAAGTAATAGGAAGATTTCTGCGGTATAAATCAGAGAAATGTATTTTTTTGTGTATTTTTTTGGAGAACAGCAAGCTTATTATTTTTTGTACTTTAGTGAAACTCATTCGATTGCCACACTTTTTAGCTACTCGGCAGTATTGTTTTTAAGTCCGGGTGACTTAAACTTAACGAGATATTCTACTTTTACTAAAGGCACCCCCTAAACGATTAAAATGGCCGCCACTCCAAGGGAACTGAGTTTCGATCCCACATATTATGGGGGTTTTTCTACGATGAAATTATCTTTAAAAGAAACCAATATTTTAAAATAATAAAGGAATTGTATTAAATATCTATTCAATTAACAATAACAATTCAATTTTTACATTATCTCTTTGACATCATATTTGACAATAAACAATTCAAAAAAATATTATTTCTTTTTGTATTTCAAAAATATAAATCTAAGCTATCACTCCAAGGAGTCAGCAACACATATAAATGTATCACATTAATAATATTCATTATTAGACCTATTTATCTTACAGCTGTAAATGGCATCTTTTACCGTGATAATTTTATATCAATAAAATTTTGATGAGATTGATATAAAATTATACAGTATTATAATTTTACTTAAATACTACCTACCTACCTCTTTCCTATTACGATAAATTGGGATAACATTTATTATTTTTTCATCCCACCACCTCGGAAAGTGTAATTTTGCGCTTCGAAATCTGGCTGGAAAATTCTATTTTATTCGCTTGAGTGGCAAAGTAGATTTGAATTTAGAACATCACATATAATGAGTACTCTTTTTTTTTCTTTTTTCTTTTTTTTGGGCTCGCACGGTTTGTGCATTTGCCAGCGTCAAAGTTAGGGAAACGGGAAACTTTATTTTAGGATATCGGAAAGGATTAAAGTCAGGAGAGTATTTTTGGATAATAATAATTTAAATATATATAACTAAATATCTAAAAGGTGTGAAAAAGGAAATAGAAAGGCGGGTAAAGAAAAATAGCAAAAATGTAAAATAGATGAACTTATTATTTACAAATCTTACAATTTAATATCATTTAAAATTATGAAAGAAGCTATACACATATAAACAGATATATTATTGGTGGCTAGTAATGTAGCTATACATGTCGGGAAAGGCATACGGAGGGAAATCAAATCAGATAGGAAGGAGGAACGGTCATAACGGATACAATTAAACAAAATATGATCCACAGTACCTGCGTCCAATCCACACTCACATGTAGGATCATTCAGTATGCCAAGCCTGGCAAGATGTGCAGGAGAACACACGTGACCCAGTCTCATACGAGTGATAATACTCGTAGCAGTCTTGCCAAGCTTCGCTCTTCGATACCACGGTGATTTCGGTATGATGGTTTGAATTTTTGAATAATAATTACCTTTAGATAAGCGACTTTCTGCCCACAATGCATCCCATGCGTCTTTCATGTAAATTTTAGGTAAAGATAATAAATCATGATAGTAGTTTTTATATGGAAATATGTCACCACAATGAACAGCTTCTTTGGCCAACTGGTCGGATATTTCATTGCCGTCTATACTACAATGTCCCGGAATCCATGCAAACTCTATTATACAACCTCTGGACCTGCATTTATATAACCAAATACGAATGTCATAAATTATTGGGAGATATGTTTTCATGTAAAATGGGAATTTATTTAAGGCCTGTAGAGCACTCATAGAATCAGAGAGAATGATTGCTGATTTCAGTTTCATTACATGAATATATTCTACAGCTTTAAAGAGACCAAAACACTCCCCTGTGAAGACAGAAGTTTTCGGAGGAAGCTTTATTTTTTGAACTATGCCAGTCTGGCAGTCATAAACTCCTATACCAACACAGTCCAAGGAAGTAGGTTTGGAGGCATCAGTGTAAATGTGATGATAATTCCTGTATTCAGAACCAATTTTAATTTTGAAACTTGTTACAGGATTAGGCTCTTCTTTATCGTACAAATTAAAATGGATTACTGGACATGATAATAACGACTCTAACTGACAATTAAATACGGGAAGGCCGTTAGAGCGATGTACAGGGGATTGCAGACTTCTATACTTTTTATAACTAACTACTAAGCATGGCAAGGGTTTATGTGTCCAATAACTAGATGAATCTATTTCCTCGGAAAGAGATTGGAGTATAGAGAAAAGCGGGTGTTTACTAAACTGTAAACAACGGAATAAAAACCTATCAGCTAAAAATTGACGTCTTAAATGTAATGGAGGTTCACAACATTCTACTTGAAGTGCATTGATAGGGCTGGATTTCATAGACCCAGTTATAATTCGTAGTGCCTTTGATTGGATAATGTCCAACTTCTTTAATGACTCAATATTTCCCGGTTGTAAAAGAAAAGTGGCATAGTCTAAAACGCTACGGATCAGGGCATTATATATAAGTTTTAAATTGTAAGGATGAGCACCCCACCAAACACCAGAAAGGCATCTCAGCATGTTAAGTAGTCGTTCACATTTACTAACTACATAGTCGCAATGCGCTTTACCAGAAAGCTTCGAGTCTAACATAACACCTAAAAATTTATATCGAGTTTCAACCGGAATAATAACATTGTCATAAAATATTTCCACATTAGGAGGCATTCTCATTCGTGTAAATATTACTATAGAACTTTTTGAGGCCGACAGATTTAACCCATTAAAGTCCATCCACCCCTTTAACGAACTGAGGGCGAATGATATATTTATAGCAGCAGTATCAATAGAGCGGTTGGTTGAATACAATAATAAATCATCAGCATACTGTAGTATTTTAACATTATTTTCAATAGACGAGTCAATATCGTAAGTATAAACATTGTACAGCAATGGGCTAAGGACCGAACCTTGTGGCAAACCTTTATTAACATTTCTTCTAATTTCTAAGTCTGGAGAAGGAGATAATAAAAGCTGACGATCTGACAGAATATTAAAGATGAAATTAACTAATATATTTGGTACTTTAAGCTTATGCAATTTTGTTTTCAAAACCGATAATAGAACATTATCATAAGCAGAACTCACGTCTAAAAAAGCTGCAACAACAGACTCATTAAAAGTAAATGCGAGACGAACATCAGTTATTAAAATACTAATGTTATCTATTGTGCCCATGCCTTTCCTAAATCCATATTGTGAACTAGCCAAAAAACGATTACTTTCTAAATACCATTCTAAACGATTTTTTATTAAAGACTCTGCAACCTTTAATAAAATTGAAGATAAAACGATGGGTCGGAAGGAATTAACTTCAGACGGATTTTTATTAGGTTTAAGGATAGGCAACACTACGTGGGCCTTCCATGACTGTGGTATGTTTCCTGTCAACATGACAGTATTTATTAAATGTAAATAATATTTAAGGATTTCATCAGAAGTGTTTCCCAGAAATGAATATGAAATACCATCTCCTCCTGGCGCAGAATCTTTTTTGGTTTCTATTACACCTTTCAGTTCATATAAAGAAAATGGAGAGCTGAGGGCCGATAGGTTATGTGTGAAATCAGAGTTAGAGTAGTGAATATTAGGTGGAGATACCCATGGCGGAGCTAATTTATCTGCAAATTCATTAGCCAAAGATGGAGCAATTAAGTTATTGGGTGTAGCATTAAAAGCACACTTGAATCTTTTAATGTTTCTCCAAACAATCGTAGAATGTGTATCAGGAGAAATGGAATCACAAAATCTCCTCCAACCTTCAAACTTTTTCCTTTTAAATAATTTCTTGACCTGTTTATTAACATCTATAAGCGTCTGATAATTGTCAGGAGACATGTTTATTTTATAATTGGCTTCTGCAGCTTTCCTTTTTCTTATAACCTCAGTGCAATCTTTGTCCCACCAAGGTGGAGATGGTATTTTAGAGGAAGAATTGTCTTTTTTAGGAAATATCTCCCTAGCAGCATCAGTCAAAATTACAGTCAATGCATCAGCACAAATATTCTCATTACCAGAAACTATATTGGGAAGATCTGAAATTCTGCTATCTACACTATTCTTAAATCTATGCCAATCATTAGACGTTTTATCAGGTAGTCTATATTTTCTAGTGGATACTCTACAGTATTTCTTAAATTTATGGCATGGTAAAGAAATAATAATGGGGTAATGGTCGCTCCCATGTGTGGATGAAACTGTATGCCAATTTAGTGATGATGCTAGATTAGGAGTGCAAATGGACAAGTCTACTACACTAATGTTTTGGTTAGGTTCAGTGAAGCGTGTTGGTGCACCTGTATTTAAAATACATAAGTTATAAGAATCTATCATTTCAATCAGTTCCTCTCCAAAACTATTACTAACAGAGCTACCCCATGCCTGATGATGACAATTAAAGTCTCCTAATATTAAAAATGGCTTGGGTAAAGAAGAAATAATATTCTTAATTTCTGTAAAAATAGAAGATGTAGGATGAGCAATATATACAGAAACTATACATATATTATTTACACTTATAGCTACAATAGATAAATCATCACTATGTGATGGAAGATTTATCATTTTATAAGGGATACAGTTCTTGACGAGTATGGCTACACCACCATAACCATCAGACCTATCTTCTCTAATGGTATTGTAACTAACAATTTTAAAGTTACTGTTAAATTTGAGCCATGTCTCTGACAAGGCAATAACAATAGGCTCATATTTATTTACTAGATATATAATTTCACTTTTTTTTACTAATCACGCTCCTGCAATTCCACTGGACTATCTTGTCCATATTGGGAAGGTTGAATTTTAGTATCAGTTAAATTGGCAGCGTTGGTCGGTAATACAATATTATACTGTGATAACAAATTTAATAATGCACATACAAATAATTCATTTGACGATTGTTGTTCTGTTTGTTCAGTTGTTTTATTGTGATTAAGTGCACCACCATTTTCATAGCTAAATGATGACATAGAAAACTCGTTTACAGCTGCATCATGTGAAGTTTTATCATAACCTTTCACTATAGGTGAATTAGCCTTATGCTTGAGGAATATAGTTTTTTTGTAAGAAGTGGATGGGTGTGAATTTGAATTTACATAACTGAAATTTGTTTGTGCAGACTTAATGGGAGGAGAAGAAAGTACATCGGCAAAAGACTTAGACACTGCAGGATGTAGTTTACTAGCTTCCACATATGAAACACAATTTTGTGCCATATAGGACTTGATTTGTGTTTGTCTTATATACTCTGGGCATGACTTATTATTTGCAAAATGGTGACCTGAACATAAACAGCAAGAGGCATTTTCCTTTAATACTTCACAAGACTCACCAGTATGCTCTTGACCACATTTAAAACAACGGGGCTTTGATCTACATTGCAGCTTAGTGTGTCCAAAACGACAACAATTGTAACATTGGATGGTTGGATATATATACAGGTCAACATTAAGGGAGTTGTAGCAGCAAAATACCCGTTTAGGTAGTATTTGTCCATCAAATGTTACAACTACTGTCTGTGAGGGCTTCCATGTTGGAGTACCATCAACAAAAGTTTTAAAATTGAGTCGCCTCACTTTTATTATATCTCCACAGCCTATGGGTACTGATATGTTTTGTTTTATTTCTTCTGGAGACCATTCTGAAGGAATACCTCTAACCAAACCCATCCTAGTTATGTTAAAGGTGGGAATAAATGCTCGCAAGTTACTTGATTCCAGGCTTTTATGTGTAATAAAAGAATTTGCATCGCTATGAGTAGAGAAGGAAAGAGATATCTTATTTCGACCTATCTTCTTTACACTACCATTCACAATGTTTTGAAAAGGGTATCTTTTCAAAAATTTTCCAAACGTAATAGGATGCATTGTGGAGCCATCATCTGGTGATAATAAATTTTTTTGTACATGAACAAGGTATGGTGCAGCATCAGTCTTTTCATACATGTTTCTACCCACAGGAGTAGGAATGGGCACAGGTAAAGCTTGTTCTTCATTAGACTTTTGTGGAAGTTGTGGGTTTGATTCAACATGTGCTAATTCATTGCAACTGCAGTCAGATGGACGCACTTCTGAAGTATGCTGTTTCCTCCTTTTATGTTTGCAAACATGTCTACGAGCTCTTTTCAGTGAACGCGATGATGTTGTCGAGGTATCTGTCTCCATTCCAGACTCTTTAGAAATAGTGACATAACTAGCTACCGGAGGGACGAAGCCCCCCGGATCGGGGGGTTCGTTCATGCTTAAATAAATTAAATTGACTTACCTACATACAGCTACAATTATATAAATAATAGTTTATATACACAATATACAATATATAATACTCAACTGACCACTTTATAACTTAATTATTTAAATAAAATTATCTTAAGAAGAAAAACGCGCCCGCCAAATCAAACGTTTCCCGCCCTTTTTCAATGAGTACTCAATATAATTGTAAATTCAAAACGTCATTAAACCTATTTAATGTAACCTCTATGGTGCCAAATTTATGATTAGAACTTTTTAAATTGTGAAAAAATTCTTTTTCATTTTGTCATTTCCTCGCTGAGGTGGGATGAAAAGTTACGTATTGCACTCGAGTGGAAAGATTTTTCACCTTGTGCTCGTTTGTTTCCCTCGCTGACGCTCAGGATTCTAATTTAGAATCACTCGCTGCGCTCGTGATTCAACTTTAGAATCCTTCGCTTGCTCGGTCATCCAAATCGAGCACGCGGTTAAAAAGGAACTTTCCACTCTTGTATAATAAATAACTATTTCATCCCACCACCTCGGAAAGTGTAATTTTGCGCTTCGAAATCTGGCTGGAAAATTCTACTTTATTCGCTTGAGCGGCAAAGTAGATTTGAATTTAGAACATCACATATAATGAGTACTCAATATAATTGTAAATTCAAAACGTCATTAAACCTATTTAATGTAACCTCTATGGTGCCAAATTTATGATTAGAATGAAGATTATTTTGTCATTTATGTTTAAGTTTAAAAAAAATATTGTTGCCTAGCTACATGTTGTTATCCGTCATTGTTTTGTTAAGTCAGTTTTCTATTAAATGTAAGTTCAAGAATTCTTGCTTTATTTACGTAATTTCCAAGTGGTTATGGGCCCAGGAGCGCTAAAAGAAATTCATTAAGCAAAGAGCAAGGTCAGTAAAATGGAAGTGAGTAAGATTGAGAAATTTGACGGAACCAATTTCAAGCAATGGAAGTTTCAGATAAAGTGTGCATTGAGAGCAAAAGGGCTCGATATAAATATGGTGAAATCAGAGGAAAACTTAGTACAATGGAACAAAGATGAAGGTATGGCTATGTTTATTATTACATCAGCTATGGACTTAAAACAAATTGCGCTTATAGAAAATTGTGAGTCGGCATTAGAATTGATGACAAAGTTAGAGTCGATCTTTGAGCAGAAGTCAGAACTCAATAAAATGTTGATACACGAACGTTTTTACCAATACAAAATGTCACCAAATGAAAGTGTAGCTCAACACATTGCCAATGTCGAGAGCCTGGCAAAACAATTGAAAGAGTCGGGAGAAAATATAAGTGACACTGCCATTGCAACAAAAATTTTAAGCACTTTACCAGGAAAATTTAGATCCTTAAGGCAAGCATGGATGTCACTGGATCCAACAAAGCAAACCATAATTAATTTGACAGCGCGACTATTGGATGAAGAGGCAAGTCTAAATGCTGAAGAAGAAAATGAGTCAGCTTTATATGTGGCGAAACAAGTACATAAGAAAAAGTTTTCAACAGATAATGCACCGAGCATGTCTAAGCGTGAAAATAATTTAGAAGAAAATCAAGAGGGAGACAGACGTTATCAACCGCACCGCTTCATTTGCTACAACTGTGGTAAACGAGGTCACTTCGCCAAAGATTGCAGAGTAGCGAAACGATATAACCAACGCAATGCAGTAGCATTTACGGCATACACCGAGAGTGGCAATGATGATGATAAATGGATACTGGATAGTGGTGCTTCGGCCCACATGACATTTAGGAGAGAATTTTTTCAAGACTTAGAAGAATATAAAGGACCACCTTTGAGGTTGGGAAATCAAGAAATTGTTGATGTACAAGGGAAAGGCACTATTTTCATAAATCGATATATTGATGGTCGATGGGAAGACGGAGTATTGAATGATGTGTTGTACGTACCAAAACTTAGAAGAAATCTGTTTTCAGAAGGCATTGCAACTACAAAAGGTTACAGAATAATAAAGGAGTATAATTATGCTGTAATATTTGATGGTAATCAAGTTGTACTGAGTGCAAGTTTACAGAATACTAATTTGTATGAACTTAAATTTAAGACTGTAATCAATTACTCTTGTAACGTTGTGCAAAAATCAAATGTTAAGTCGTGGCATGAAAGATTGGGCCATATTAATATAAAGGATTTAGAGAAGATGGTTAAAAATAATCTAATTACAGGTGTAGATATTACAGATCATGAGAAGTTTGTATGCGAAGGGTGTGCATACGGTAAGCACACTCGCCAACCATTTAAGAAATCGAACCGAAGCTCTTTAAATCCTGGAGAATTGGTTTACAGCGATGTATGCGGTCCATTCAGCGAGGCATCTGTGCAAGGTATGAAATATTTTGTTCTATTTAAAGACGCAGCTTCAAGCTACAGATATGTGTACTTTTTAAAAAATAAATGTGATGTACTAGAATATTTTAAAAAATATAACGAAAAGATTAAAAATAAATTCATGCATGGAATTCAAACGTTACATACAGATAATGGTGGTGAGTACATAAACAAAAACTTCAAAGATTACTTAGATTCCGAAGGCATAATTCATGAGTGCACAGCCCCTTATACACCGGAGCAAAATGGCCGAGCCGAACGTGAGATAAGAACTATAGTCGAAAGTGCTCGTTCTATGTTGTACTCTCGCAATGTACCTCTGAACTTGTGGGCTGAGGCAGTTAATTGCGCAGTGTATTTGTTGAATCGAATGACTTCTAGTCAAACTCTTAATACAACGCCATTTGAAATATGGCATAAGACGAAACCCTCTTTAGATCATGTCAGGGTATTCGGATGTGAGGGATATGTACATGTTCCTGGTCAGTTACGAACCAAACTAGACAGAAAAAGTATAAAGTGTGTTTTGGTCGGATATGACTACAATAATTACCGAATGTATAACCCACAAAATAAAAGAATATTGATATCTAGGAATGTAATTTTTAATGAAGATAAAACTCCTGATATTAGCTCTGATTTTTCACTAATATATATTGAAGACGATGAAGTAAAAACTGTTGATAATATGAATACAAATGATAGTTTGAATTGTGATAATGAACGAGACACAAACCAGCATAGTGATAGTACAGAAAATGATGAAATTTATGAACCACCACATAGAATAGACGTCAATAGACTAGGTCCTACTAATATGATATTACGTTCCAGAGCCAACAGAGATATACAGGAAGTAAATATAATGGAATTAGAAATTGATATACCGACCACATATAAAGAAGCCTTATCTAGCCCGGAAAGTGAAAATTGGAAAGAAGCTATAGCTGAAGAATTAAAATCACACGCTGAAAATAATACGTGGACTATTGTTAACAATGATGGACAGAGGTTAATTACATCCAAATGGGTTTTTGCTCTGAAAAGAAATAAAAGTGGTATTATAGAAAGATTCAAAGCGAGACTTTGTGCACGAGGTTTTACGCAAATCAAAGACATTGATTACAAGGAGACATTTTCACCAACTACGCGATATGACTCTATTAGGATATTATTAAGTGTGTGTGCACAACATAACTGGGAGATAAAACAAATAGATGTTAAAACAGCATTCTTATATGGAGAACTAGACGAAGATGTTTTCATGGAAATCCCAGAAGGAGTTGAAGAATCAAATAATAAAATGTGTAAACTAAATAAGTCACTCTACGGCTTGAAGCAAGCCGCTAGATGCTGGAATAAAAAGTTTACAGATTTCTTGGTAAAGTATGGCTTTATTCAATCTCAGGCAGATAATTGTGTGTTCGTCGGTAATTTTAATGGAATAAAAGCTATATTAGTTTTATATGTTGATGATGCTCTGATAATGTCGCAATCGAAAAATGTGGTAACTGAAATATTTGAAATTCTCAAAGAGGGGTTTCAAATTAAAGAACTAAATTTCAATACTTTTGTTGGTTTAGAAATTACAAGATCCGATAATTGTCTGTACATTAGTCAGAAACATTATATACAGCAGATTATACAAAGATATAACATGAGTAATGCACAAACTGTAAGTACACCTGCTGATACTAATATTGTGTTGAGTAAAAATGATAGCTCTCAATCAGTAACATTTCCATATAGAGAGGCTATTGGATCGTTATTATTTCTGTCTCTGGCATCGAGACCTGATATTTCCTATGCTGTTAATATCTTAAGTAGATATATTAGTAATCCTGGTTCAGAACACGTTTGTCAATTAAAGCGCATTATCAAGTATCTGATTAAGACTAAAAATTTGTCAATTAAATATCAATCTTCTGAAAAGTTAATAGGATATTCTGATTCTGATTTTGCTGGAGATGTTGAGACAAGAAAGTCAACTACCGGTTATATTTTTTTATTAAATGGAGGTCCTGTTTCGTGGCTAAGTCAAAAACAACCTTGTGTATCTCTTTCAACCACAGAAGCAGAATTTATAGCTGCGTGTGAAGCAGCCAAAAATCTTCTTTGGTTGAAACAGTTCTTTATTGACATAGACGAAATACAGCATAGTACATTATTATGTATAGATAATCAGAGTACTAATTAGTTGATACATAACCCTGTGTACCATAAAAAAACTAAGCACATAGATGTGAAATATAACTTTATTCGAGAAAAGGTAGCTCAGGGTTTAATAGAAGTAGTGTACGTGCCCAGTTGTGAACAGTTGGCAGACATCTTAACGAAGGCACTGCCTGCTCAACAATTCGAAAACTTAAGGAGTCTAATTCTAGATTCTTCTACATAAAATATATTGTTATATTAGCTCGTTTTTTATTTAAATTAGTTGAAATTGTTTTTAGTATATTGTGTATAATAAGTTAATACGTATTTTTGTTTAAGGGGGAGTGTTTAAGTTTAAAAAAAATATTGTTGCCTAGCTACATGTTGTTATCCGTCATTGTTTTGTTAAGTCAGTTTTCTATTAAATGTAAGTTCAAGAATTCTTGCTTTATTTACGTAATTTCCAAGTATTTCCTCGCTGAGGTGGGATGAAAAGTTACGTATTGCACTCGAGTGGAAAGATTTTTCACCTTGTGCTCGTTTGTTTCCCTCGCTGACGCTCAGGATTCTAATTTAGAATCATTCGCTGCGCTCGTGATTCAACTTTAGAATCCTTCGCTTGCTCGGTCATCCAAATCGAGCACGCGGTTAAAAAGGAACTTTCCACTCTTGTATAATAAATAACTATTGTCTTCGGCAAATACATTAAAGCCTGATTAAAGCAATCAGGCTTACCGCATCTACTTTCCGAAGCACAGAGTAGCTCAAGATTTTCACTGACAAATTTTTGTCTACTATAAAAAAGTGAGTTATTTTTCAAATGGAAACCAAAACACATACACATTCATGATGATTCTCAATAAAATATAGGTACAGAATAATACCTACACGAGCCAGCACGCGGTGAAAGCATTTTACCCTCCAATTGATGAGCAGATTTCTATACTCCCACTCAATCTATAAATCGCGTTCAACCTCATGATTAATAGCCACATAAAACCGTAGAAATATATCTGAGATTTACTTCAGAAATAGAGCAATGAGTAAAACATTTTTAAGTGTTGCACCAATATTTATACAAATTGTATTTAATAAATGTCCTCCTATCTCTAGGTATGGATTAAAAACTGTCGCAACAATATTTTCATGAATAAATATGCAACTGTTTCTCAAAAAATTTGACCTCGAGGTTTTGACGGATTTACACGGTTTTGGACCTCCCTGAGTACAAAAATATTTTTTTTTTGAATTATGTCTGTGTGTGTGTGTCTGTGCGTTAGCACGATAACTTGAGTATGCTTTATCTTATTGCAACCAAATTTAGCATGCATGTGACATCAAAGTATAAAGTTTCTATCAACTTTTGAGACGTCGACCACGAAAGTTAAGCAACCAAGTACGCGGACGGTACTCGGATGGGTGACCAAAATTTAACATGCATGTTATTGCATGTATGACATCAAAATATAATGTTTCTATCAACTTTTGAGTCGTTTCCGCTGTACGAGAAAGTCAAGAGGAGACCACTCCCGATTTTTTTGACAGATGAAATTGATAATTACAAAGTGAATTACATATCCATTGCTGTTTTGACGACACCCTCTTATGGCATTTGTCGTGTAAAAACAGCAATGTATATGTAATTCACTAAGAATAGAGAAAATATTTTTCTAATCACTTTCTCGTTGCTTAGTCACAACAAGAGTTTGCGTTCAAACGACTCCTTCTATTTTTAAGTCGGTTAAAATGTAGCCTGTGTTGCCCTGACCATAATTAGGTAATAATGAGGCGCTACGGTGTAAGGCTTCGGGGGCAACTCGGACACAAAATATCTGATCCAGGGCCGAGTTGCCTACTTTAAAATTTTGATGTAGGCTTTTCGGCCAAACTTTATATTTCAGTGTCCGTGTCATAATTTCGAGTACCTAGTGAATTCGGACATTTCTTTACTTTTTTATAAAAATAACTTAAAAAGACATAGGTACTAACAATAAATAAAAGCATTTTTTGTTTCGATCTTAATAAAAAAACATATCACTAAAATGTCAAAACATGCAAACAAGCTTACGGCCTGTGTTATAATACTAAGTAATATGTAAATACAAACATACATAGGTACAGTCGAACCAACTGAATCATGACCCACTTGGTCGATCATTCCTTTAAAATCATAAATTTAGTTAGGTTTTCTTCGCTATCATGCGTGTTGCACTTAGTACGTTTTAAATATGAATAAAAATGTGTCATTACGGGTCAGAGATCTATGCAATTTTAATCTTTCTTATCACTGCAATAAAGTCTGAATTGGAATTTTAAATAAGATGTCGTTCATAATCTTAACTCTTTTCACTACTGAGAAAATGGAATAACTATTATATTTTTAAAAATAAAATGACGTTATGTGTCAGATGTCAAGTAGTAGTCTGAACAAATTTTAAAAAGCCATATTATTTTGACACTGTCAGTGTCTAACAAATTGATAACAGGTTCTTTACTTAGAAATGTACGTTCAAGCGAATTTCATCCTACTTTGTATAGAGTGACTGTAGGAAAATGATCTTAAGGTGGGTCATGATTCAATTTGGTCGACTGTACCTACATAGACTGCTAAAATTTAACATTTTACTAAAGGACTATTACATGTCTTTTGGGTTTTTATGATGCGATTAGAATTTTTTAACTAATTTTTTGTTAATTTTGCAGAAGTTGGGAGGTAAAAACAATTTTGTTCCTTGATGATTTATCTAATAATATTTTGAAATTAAAATTTTGTTTTTTTTTTCTAAACCTATGCAATTAATATAATTATAAACTGTATGAGGGGGCTACTAACCCCCTTCCCCCCACCGCCCCAAATATGCGCCGAATTTGGTAGGTACTTCTCTCTAAAGTGCTTCCTTCAAAATTGTTTCGGAGTGTATTTTGTGCAGTGAAAGTGGTACTTATTTTTATGTATAAGCATCTGCGTTGACGATCTGCTATGAGGAATCATTGACATAAAGGTTTTGCGGTGCGTGGGTTGGAAATTTTATAGTGGGATTTCCACCTCATCAGTTGCCATCATGGAGGTCTGTTGCCATCTTTGTCTAAGGTTGCCATGTATTTATCGTTAAGCACTCACTAGATGTATTAAAATGTGTGACACCCGAACATTAAGAAACAAGATAGAAAACTGAAGACATGGCTGTATGGGCTAGATCCCTTCGCCTTCCCGTAATAGGGAGATTTCAATAAAAAAAAACAAGTATTAACGATTACAAAATTATACTAGAAAATTATGTTCATTAGAACAGAAAAATATTTATATTTGAAAAGCAAGTTTAACAAAATTCTGTTTAGAAAATACGTCTGTTTAGATAACAAAAAAAATAATACTTTCTTAACTTTTTTATTAAGGAAATACTTTGAGGCTGTAGGATTATAACCCCTTTAAACAAAAGAAAAGACAAATTCTCTATGATTGATTTGCGGAACAATGATTGGTTGCCTCCAGTTGGCGCCTTTTTGTTCACTTTTCCACTATTTATTTCGGCGGGAAAGTAGCAAAGTTGTATCAAATCCAAATCATTGGATTGGTTGATAGCGCAGGTACACAAGAAAACAAGATTTTACATTGTTTTTTTGTGGATTAGCGTAAAGCTTTTGCATGTGACGTGTTTTCGGTGAAAATAATACAATGAGCAACTTAAATTTACGGAAAAAGCCGCGTATTAGCTATTGTGAATATGAAGAACCAAATCTAGATGAATATGTCTGTAAGTTGCTTGAATTTTTATCTCTTTCATTTTATACATGTTTTTTCTTCTACTCGTTCGATACCTTTTGCACATTGCGTATGAAAATATAGACCGATATCACTACATAGTATAAAACAAAGTCGCTATCCGCCGTCTGTCCGTCCCTATGTATGCTTAGATCTTTAAAACTACGCAACGAATTTTGATGCGGTTTTTTTAATAGATAGAGTGATTCTTAAGGAAGGTTTATATGTATAATATAATACATGCATATTTACGTAAGCATTGCACCCGTGCGAAGCCGGGGCGGGTCGCTAGTAAAATGTAAATAAATATGGGAGGAAAGATGTTGGCACACTGCAGCGCCATTATGTCTACAAAGCATTCAACATGAGCTTGATATGTATTTCAAGAAGTTAATTTGTTTCAGACTGCACTAAATGCACAGACTATGTTTACGAATACTGTTCTATACATGGACCTCTTCTGGTCATTGCCGATGATAAGGTAAGCTAAGGCATATTAATACTTTTTACGGGCAGAAGTTAAATATTAAGATAACTTAAATATTTAGGCTGGTAGACTAGTGGTCGCCTTTCGCGTGGTTCGCGGCTTCGCTCGCGTTAATGTCTATTATTATGTAGCCTATAGCCTTCCCCGATAAATAGACTATCGCACACAAAAATAATTTTTCAATTCGGACCAGTAGTTCCTGACATTAGCGCGTTCAAACAAACAAACAAAATCTTCAGCTTTATAATAACTGTCCCGGCCACGCGTTGCTGTGGTAATTTCATACTTCTGTCCTATAACATTGAAATTGCAGTTTAAAAAAATGAGGACTACTTATCAAGATAAAAACTGTCCTATCTTTCAAGTTGGATCAAACTGCACACGGTGTACAAATTTGATTAAAATCGGTTAAGTAGTTTACGAGTGCATCGTGGACAAACAACGTGACACGTAATTTATATATATAATAAGATTAGTATAGATACCATGTACCAAAGGGCTAACAATTGACTATTCCACCTGATGCTAAGCAGAAGTGGAGTCCAAATGCGAAGATAGCTAAGTGCGAGAGATAAATCTCCGCGCTAGCTATACCCTCGCCTTGCTGACCGGCAAAGGTGCTTCTTCACGCCTCTTTTGAATGATCCGGGATTATATGATATTTTAAGATAACGAATCAATGATTTCTCACAAGGTGTCATCGAAGACCGGGGTACCGTCGTTCGTGCCCCGCGCCGCTCTAACAATACCGCAAGAATTTCTTCACATAGCACCGTCCGTCATACCGGGTAACACATTAATTTGTTGCAAACTAATAGACATATTTTTCATATGACTTGCCTTTATTGTTATTTACAATTTTTATTGGCTTTGTAGCGAATGTCATTTTAATAATACGAAATTTAGTCAACACAGGCAGTCAGTTATGGTACAAAAATTGCAAGTGTTTTTAACCGACTTCAATAAAAGGAAGTGGTTCTCAATTCGTATTCATCTTTTTTAAGTATGTTCTCCGATTACCTATTCGAAGTAGACCGATTTGGAAAATTCTTTTGCTTTGTTTGAAAGGTCCTATTTACACAATTAGGTACACACTGGTTTAATCGGAATAATTTTTTCTAAGTTTATTTATGTTACGTCGATCGACGATATCTTCGAAAGTTGTTCACCTCTCGAAGTCTCGATGGTATTTGTCCTGTCTTTGGCACTGACCTCAACAAAACCTAGATAGTTGCCATTTAGATTTTTTTTATTTCTACGTTTTTAGTTTTGAAGGCGGTTTTTTATTTCAATATAATTTGATTAGAATACATAGTGAATTTTCGCATTAAAACCTTAACTTCACTGCGTGGGTGAGGGCGAAAAAAAAGACACAAAATACAATATCAAAAAAATATTTTTAATGAAAGCCAAGAGCCACGTCATCGAAGGTAAATGTTTTCATATTGGTAGGCGCCGGTCTCGGTGTATTCAGTACTATGACGCTGCCAGCCGACGTCCGCTTCGGACCTTATCGTGGTCAACTGACGAAGGACATTGACTCCGTGTACTGCTGGATGGTGAGACCAATTTCATTTATATTACATTTTTTTAAAAGGTCTATCAAATATAAGTAGATTAGAATCTAGATCGGCAATGTGAAAGAGAAGGAGTATGCTAACGCGTATATTAGAGCAAGATAGATATGTCGCAGGCGGGTCGTATAACACGCCGTAGCACAAAATGGCGCGGTGGATTGTAAACTGTAAACCATCATTAACAGCATTCCCCAGGAGGGTTGGCGTCGAGCAGCAAACCATCATCAACAGCATTCCCCAGGAGAAGTGGCGTTGGGGTCCACATCTGGAAGCCTCCTCGTGGAGGAGGAGGAGTGCCTAGACGGCAGCGTTGGGAGACGGTCTCGGTGTAGTTGCGCTCACGTGCGTAGATCTCGAGCCGTCCCGTAATAGCGCACTGGAGGTCAGGCCGGGGAGGATGTTTAGTGGGTATGGAGGGAACGCCTTTACCTCGAGCCCCACATATATCCTGCAGTTGGCACCACCCCGCAGGGACGATGCGTAAATGCATTTGACCTCCCCGTTAGCAAAAAAAAGGAGAGTTGGCGTTGAGCAGTAAACCACCATCAACAGCATTCCCCAGGAGAGTTGGCGTCGAGCAGTAAATCACCATCAACAGAAATACCCACATGGGTTGTCATCGTCATTATAATCAACAGCTCATATAATGTCCCCACCGAGTGGCTCGAGCCTACCCCACATTAGGGACGATTAGGCCTTAGTCAACCACGCTGGCCAAGTGCGGGTTGGTCGACTTCACACACAACTTAAGAATTTCTTCATAGGTGTGTGCAGGTTTCCTAACGATGTTTTCCTTCGCCGTAAAAGCGTCGAATAAAATACATATGAGTTCGAAATTTCAAAAACACATTGGTACGTGGTGGGGTTAGAACCGTGCCTCCTGGGTGGGAGACGTCGGGCAGTAAACCACCATAAAAAACATTCCCAAGCAACCTACAACGATATTCCCACCCACATCGGCATTAAACTATACCAAGATGATTGTGACATATTGAACCGACCCCAAATATATTAGGAGCAGGGTAGGAAAAAGATATGTTCTTAATATTGTTCTGAACAACCAGGTAAACATACATAATTAAATTTTCTCTATAGCTCCACGATGGTAACAATAAATGGTCCCGCGCCATAGACGCGGCAGACCCAAACTCTTCCAACTGGATGCGCTATGTGAATTGCGCGAGACACTACCGGGAACAGAACTTAGTTGCTTACCAGTATCAGGGACAAATATATTACAGGTAAGTCGCTAGTTTTAAACATCAGAAAAAATTGTGCTTAGGTATTTTTTTTTTTGATAAACCTTCAACATGAGAGACAGCCATCTGAATTTTCAATATCGCACATAAATAGACAAAAAATTACGATTTCGAACATTAGCCAATTTAACATAGTAACAAATGTTTATAGGATCATCATCATCTCAAAATAGAGTTGAAGATCCTTGGCCTGTGTCCGTCAGTGGACTTCTCTTGGCTGATATGATGATGAAAAAGTTGACAGTATTCTATTAATATTGTATAAAATTCAATTAATTACATACGTTTCCTGACATAGGTTTCTATTTTTTTAATTCTTATTAATTGTGGTTCGCGAATTTTAAATCATTAAAGATTTTATTTTCCACTTTTATTCAGAACTATAAAAATAATACCCCGATTCACCGAGCTAATGGTATTCTATGGAGGAGAGTTGGCGCAGATATTAGGCATTAATCTACGATTGTACAACGAACCAGATGGATTCGCTCAAGTATTGGGTAGGTCATTAACGCATTCCTAATACTAGTTTTTATTAAGTTATGTTACGTAAATATGCACAAGTTTTCATCTCACCTGATGATAAGTAGGGTCAAAGATGGAAGCGAGCTTCTCCCGGAACCCAACCACTGAGGGTCTGACTGCAATACAGGCCGAAATAAGAGCCTTGAAGAACTTTGTTGGGGAAAAATTACGTGACAAGTTCTACCACAGAAATAATAAGATTATTATTTCTGTGGGTTCTACAATGACTTTATTAGAAAGAGGTGTGGAAGGAAGATGCAGGGACAAGAATTGAGAAAGTATGCTGGAATGATTGTGTCATGTAGAAAGGATGGAAGACGGGGAAGACTTAGGCGACGATTTATTTATCAAAACGGAAATATCATGAAAAAATTGGTTGGTCTGTAAAGTCGGTTTACTGACGATAGTTGAACGTGATAACGTCTTAAGAAAATACTGATGGAATGGTAGCATTTTTCAAAAGAAAAATTTAATTTTGTTTTGCCGGCCTTACATGGTAACGCCGCATGCGTCATGTTTTTTCGTGCGTGCAGCCGGCTCTATCGAATTATAAGACGTTATCACGTCAAAAGAGCAAGTTCATAATAAGTATGTACTGTAAATCACCCACTAAGATGTGGATAGATAAAGCGAAAAAAATTGTAACGATATTGTAGCAAGTGGAAACAAGTGATCTCTGCCTACCGCCACAGACTATATAAGTTCTAATAAGTAATATAACAGAAGTAAGTAAGTTATATAACAGATTTACAACAACATAATAAAAACAATAAAACCATATAAATTCTTAAATTTCTTTTTAGATTATATTCCTTATAATACTCTATATAGGTACGAATCAACAAGCAGTAAGCAAAATCAATGTATTCTACATTACACTAGACTAAAATATAAAAAATGTGACAACCCTATATGACTAGACAAAAGCGGCATTTTCCTCAACTTCAAAGGCGAACCACTGTAAGTTTTTACGCTGTGCTACCTACCGCTATGCGAGGAAGGTTTGACTTTATGTACAGTCGACCAAATTGAATCATGACCCACCTTAAGATCATTTTCCTACAGTCAATCAATACAAAGTAGGTTGAAATTCGCTTGAACATACATTTCTTTAGTAACGAACCTGTTATCAATTTATTAGACACTGACAGTGTCTAATAAATATGGCCTTTTAAAATTTTTTCAACTACTACTTGACATCTGACACATAACGTAATTTATTTTTAAAAATATAATAGTTATTCTTTTTTGTCAGTAGTGAAAAGAGTTTAGATTATGAACGGCATCTTATTTGAAATTCCAATTGAGACTTTAGTGCAGTGTTATCAAAGAGTAAAATTGCATAGATCTCTGACGCGCAATGACACATTTTTATTCATATTTAAAACGTACTAAGTGCAACACGCATGATAGCGAAGAAAACCTAACTAAATTTATGATTGTAAAGGAATGATCGGCCAAGTGGGTCATGGTTCAGTTGGTTCGACTGTACCATGATAAAACGATTTAATAAGATAATGTTACATATTATTTTATCTACACTCATATCGAAGTACGATCTCAAAGGTAAATAAAATTTCATACTTTTTAATACAGATAGTCAAAATGAAAATAACGATAACATGTAACATAATGACCATTTTATAACATAACACCGGTTCGATTCATTTAAGATTGTTACAGTTATTTACATTAAAAAACTAGATGTCCCGGCCACGAGTTGCTGTGGTAATTTCATACTACTGTCCTAGAACATTGAATATGCAGTAAAAAAATGAGGACTACTTATCAAGATAAAAGTCGGTTTACTGACGATAGTTGAACGTGACAACGTCTTAAGAAAATACTGATGGAATGGATACTCGATAATTAAGTAGGAGAGAGACGGATGTCGAACGCTGCCGAACGCAAAGGCCGATTGTGCTTCTTTGTCGCTCGTTCCGCGCTCTCGCTTGCACTTCAAGCCTTATATGGAACGCCTCAGAGCGAGATAACGCCGCATGAGTCGTGTTTTTTCGTGCGTGCAGCCGGCTCTATCGAATTATAAGACGTTGTCACGTCAAAAACTATCCTATCTTTCAAGTTGGATCAAACTGCACACGGTGCACATATTTGATTAAATAACGTGACACGTAATTTATATAATTTAAGATAACAAACTTATAGCAAAACGAAAGGTAAAGGGGTGTAACATGTTCCGAGGATATAACTGATACAGAAAATTTTGACTCCACCAGATAATTTACAACATTTTTCTGGCAACAAACTATTGGTTATCTCAATGGCTAATAGTTTGTTGCTAGAAAAATAAAAAAGCATTGCAATAATTTAACAGAAAAAGGAAAAAAAAAACAATGATAATAACCCTATTATGAGACTGTTACATAAACAACTATTATACGAGATGGAACAAGAGGGAGTTCAAGGAAAGGGTGGATAGACATTAAATATCGAAGCTAGCAAGTCTAAACATTTATTTATTGAATATCCTAACTTATGAATTCAATCTAAAGGAAGGAATTTGACGTTGATTTAGTTAGTGCCTATAGGATAATTCAGTTCGTATGAAACGGCTAGTTATCACTTTTTTTTAAATACTAGATTTCCTATACTGATAATAGCTAGTCCTCAGTGGTTGATGCCTCTTACCATCACTTATCATCAGGTGAAGTGAAGGCTTAAGGAATAAATTATAATAATAATAACAAAACACTTTTATTGCACACAAAATATATAATACTAATTAAAGTACATTTACGCTTACAGCTTCCCCGATACTCGCAAATGGTAAAGACACCAATATATCAGAAGAGAAGCCTGAAAACGAACAAATTATTGCTCAACGTGGTAATTTAAAAACACATTCTCGTGTACATACCAAGGAAAAGCCGTATAAATGTAATGTGTGTTCTAGTGCATTTATTGATAGTAGTAGTTTAAAAAGACATTATCGTGTACATACCAAGGAAAATCCGTATATATGTAATGTGTGTTCTATGGCATTCATTGAAAGTAGTAAATTAAAAAGACATTATCGTGTACATACTAAGGAAAAGCCGTATAAATGTAATGTGTGTTCTATGGCATTCATTGAAAGTAGTAAATTAAAAATACATTATCGTGTACATACAAAGGAAAAGCCGTATAAATGTAATTTGTGTTCTATGGCATTCACTAATAGTAGTAGTTTAAAAATACATTATCGTGTACATACAAAAGAAAAGCCGTATAAATGTAATTTGTGTTCTATGGCATTCACTAATAGTAGTAGTTTAAAAATACATTATCGTGTACATACCAAGGAAAAGCCATTTAAATGTAATGTGTGTTCTATGGCATTCATTGTTAGTGGTAGTTTAAAAAGACATTATCGTGTACATACCAAGGAAAAGCCATATAAATGTAATGTGTGTTCTATGGCATTCATTGTTAGTGGTAGTTTAAAAAGACATTATCGTGTACATACCAAGGAAAAGCCGTATAAATGTAATGTGTGTTCTATGGCATTCACTAATAGTAGTAGTTTAAAAGTACATTATCGTGTACATACCAAGGAACAGCCATATAAATGTGATGTGTGTTCTATGGCATTCACTAATAGTAGTAGTTTAAAAAGACATTATCGTGTACATACCAAGGAAAAGCCATATAAATGTGATGTGTGTTCTATGGCATTCACTAATAGTAGTAGTTTAAAAGTACATTATCGTGTACATACCAAGGAACAGCCATATAAATGTGATGTGTGTTCTATGGCATTCAGTAGTAGTAGTAGTTTAAAAAGACATTATCGTGTACATACCAAGGAAAAGCCATATAAATGTAATGTGTGATAAAAGACATTCTCTGATAATAGTTATTTAATTATCATATACAAAATATACTTACTAACAAATAAACTTATAGTAATACTTTAAAATCACATTAACGTATAAATATTAAAGGAAAGCCATATTATGTGATATTTGCTATAGAAAATTTGCTCAAAATAGTACTTTAAACACTCATTATACATACGAAGGAACGATATATCTTCTATTATCTTCGCATTAAGACTCTATTCATGTTTAATAGCGCTTATCCCAAATATGAGGCAAATAATTGACCTGAATGTATTTTTTTATACTACGGGAAAGCAAACAAGTTTGCGACATACCGGTTACCGTCACCTATAAAGACTTGCAATATTAAGGGTAAATCACGTAATACTGCAAGTGCGTTAACATCCTCGAGGCTAAGATGATATGAGTTCCATGCCCAGTAATTACACTGGCTACCTTTCCCTTCAATCCGAAACACAGCGAACTGCTTCACGGCAGAATTAAGAATGGCGGTGGTACCCAGAGGATCATAAATATTGCCCCATACTTGGGATAAGCACTATGAGTCATGATAGTCTTATTGTAAAAGGATGCCAATGTCTTCCCAGTCCCTATAATTATTTTGTGGTAATATATTAAACACTCATCATATATACCAAGGCCTTTTCCGTATAATTACAATATACGGAAAAGCTGTATAATGTAATTTCAATGATTAATTATTTCTTACGTTTTAAAAGTATTAAAACAATTCGTTAGTTAAAAAAAATTGATTACTTTAATTTTTCTATCATCTTGTAAAAACTTAAGTACTTAATAGTAGTAGTAGCTATATCTCGTTACTATATCAAATATAATTGTAGTAAAAAAGGACTATACTATTCTGAGTATTTTTATTAAGGCACACTAGTTCTACACAATAGTAGATTGTATAACAAGGGAGCAAAATAGTATTTTTATGGCGAGGGCGCTACTTTGAAGCACTAGCGAAGCGATTCAAAGTATCTACATCGCCCGAGGGAAAAATAATTTGCTCTCGAGTTATATACTCTACTTTTCATCCCCTTTCTATGAGAAAATAAATAAGAGACGCTGTTATGTAATTAATGAATATATTTAATTAAAAGAAGACATGTGAAATGAAGTAAAAATAATTACAAATTTATATTTATATTGGATACGCTAGCGCAATTATTAAAATTTATTGTCACTGTTTTATTTGGGATCGATATTGTTGTCGATTCATTTACATTTTGAGTATTTGTACGACGTTGTTAGCTTCTGTAGTTATTGTCACTTTCATAACTCGAAGTATTAGAACTCATTATTTTTGCAAAATACAATAAAATATGTACTGAGGTAACAAGAACAGAAAAGTAATTTGCGCGCTTTTGTTTTTTTTTAGCTAGTGCGGTCCCCGTGCCGTTCTGCCAACACGTACCAGCCAGTAATTCATACAATTTGCGTTCGATTTCTATGAATGATATATTTTTTAAATTCAAATCTCTTTTACGCCCGCTAAAAAGTTCTTATCGGAAAAGAGCTATTTTGTTCCCAGTTATAGAGGAACAAAGCGACACTTTTCGAATAGAAGGGATGAAAAAGTCATTTTATGCAGCCTTTAAACGACATAAAGACGAACTTTGCGAGCATTAGAAGTGAAAAATTTTTTGTCACCCTCTGACGAGGAAGTGGGATTTTCCGGACGCGTAGCGTGCGGAAAATGCCACTGTGTGATCAGGTGTAGCATAAGATAATTTTCACATTACAAGCTCGCAAACATACTGTTCGCATTCGAAATCTGAGTGCAAAAGTGGATTTTATTCGCTAGCGTGGAAAGAATTTTTAAAATTCGAACCTTAAATCCTATTTTTTTGTTAAATTCTCCCTATTACGGGACAGCAAAGGGATCTGGCCTGTATAGCCATGTCTTCAGTTTCTTATCATCTTTCTTGATGTTCGCATTGAAACGTGGGATGTCACACATTTTAATGCATCTAGGGAGCATGGCGAGAAATGCATTGCAACAGACCTCATGATGGCGACTGATGAGATGGAAATCTTAATTTAAAATTCTCAACGTCATACACACCACAAAACCTTTATTTCAGTGATTCTTCATAACTGCTCATCAACACGTACGGTTGTGCATCAAAATAACACCACTACACACATTCCAAAACAATTTTGAATAAAATGTCCAATCAAAAATCTCATTCCCGATGCCATGGTTTCCCGCCATATACTCACGAACAAACACAAGCATAATAGTACAAAAAAAAACTTTCAGTTTTACTAATTGCAATAATTTTACTTTTATCGTTTAAAGTAAATGAACACTAATTAAAAAAAATACCGATTAGTTACACTGTCACTCCAAGGGACAAAAAAAGGTGGCATTGAGTAACAGTGTTACTAATCGGTATTTTTTTTTACCAATGGGTAACAGTGTTACACAAAATGGTGTTACTCATCGGGAATAAAGGTTTTTAGCTGTTTGTTTGCAGGTGAAAGAATGTGTGTTTCGCTCGGCAGCAAAGTGATTCTGCATCTCGTTCTTTTGAAACTCTTGCTAAGCTCAGATTTTTTTTAATGTTACGAGATGGCAAACAAGCTTGCGGCCTACCTGGTGGTCACCGCCGCCTATAGACACTTGCAAGGTCTATCATCTTAGTCCCCAGGATGGCAAACGCACTTGCGGTCTTAAGTGATTTACACTTAATTGTATATTTAAACCAGTAAAGAATTATGAGGTAACTCACATAAAAAAACATACAGTCATTGACATTAACCTCCTTTTTTGGAAGTCTGTTAAAATACTCCTTGTTCAATTTGCTAATAGACTTCCGTGTTACTTCATGCTATAAGAGGCGATAAAAGAAACCATCAGAATTGACGTTGGATAATAGGAATTATGGAGGCTCGGTGTTTTCAAGAGTAGTGGGGGCTTATGGCGCTTTAAATCCCTGTATGCCTTTTTATAAAAGGTTACGGTTGAAATCACAATGTAATACCGTGTTGCAGTGCGGTTCCTTTATAAAACTTGGCGGGCCTTTGTGGCTGCATGGAACCATACACGTTGCATACGTAGTACCCATTAATCGCTTTCATGTTGAGAATAATTCATCGCACCACCACGTGATAGTGCAGTGAAGGCTTACTTTTTTATTTAGGTACTAGATCCTCCCCTGACTTTGTCCACAAAATAAGGAGGTACAGAAGTCAAATTCTTGTGCTGCCGTATTAATGAAGAACTCAGTGATAGGCTTTGGAGTGAAGTTTGAAAAAATGTGAAGCTATTTTGGTTTTTGGGGAATGTCAAGTAGTTATCTTGAGGGGAATCAAACCAAAGAACAGGATTAAACCGCCAATAGAGGTCGATATGGCGACTTCATCCAATCGAGTAGAAATTGTATGAAAAGGGTGCAAACTTACTGAATTTCTCGCATGTTTTTCAGAATAAAGTACAAATGGTACTTAAATGAATTAAGGAATTTTGAGTTTTAGTTTGTACTCCACCAAAATATAATAATTATTATTTCAATATAATAAAATGTTATGCTATTTTTATCTCGGTTATCCCACTAACCCCATCGACTTGCCCCATCAATAGGTTTGTGAACATTTCCTCCACAAATCCCCAATCGATACTAATCTCAGCCTGTGTATCGGAACGTTCAGGAACCTTAGGGAGGGAGTCTAATGTGTCTAAGTACTTAGATATCTGTGTGATCATCCCTAATATCAACTTTATTAGCACTGAATGGGGATTTGTGGGGCAAAGAAAAGCAGTGTTGGGCAAATTTTAATTTCAAGGACAATAGAGATTAGCAATTGATTAATTGGCTCTACCGTTGTACCAACTAACAATTTTAATTGTGAAAAATTACGATCAATAATTTCTTAATTGTTAATTGTAGTAGTAGTAGTTAACAATTAATTAATTTTCAGTAGTTTTATGAATTTTAATTAAAACTAACAATTTAACCAAAATAAAACCGGCGCGAGGGTAAGGGAAACGAAGATACACGAGACGTGCGTGAGAGCGAGAAGCGAGAATATTACTGTCGTAACTTTTTCTAAATCTTTTAATTGATTCCGTATTGATAAATTAAAAAGTTACAGTTAAAAAGTTAATTGCAAATATTTTAATCACGAGTAGGTAATTAACATACATTAATATTCAAATAATTTAATTGCAAAGTGCAACTGATAGTTGAATTGTGTTTAATTTAATTTAATTGTAATTACTTTTTTAATCACTTAATTTTTCAATAAGTTTATTGAATAATTAAACTTATTGAAAAATTACCCAATTATTGCCCAACACGAAGTAAAGTTCAAAAATCGACGGGGATTAGCAAAGATTAATTTTAAAGGAAGAACATTTTGATTTCTAACATTCAAACATTATTTCTTTCTTGAAAATAATGCCGTTTAAAGCTGCTATCTAGCTCGAACACATAATAGCGGGAAAGTGATTTGACACGAGATAATAATTAAGTTTTATGAGACTAGATAGTGAAGATAAATCCATATCCTTTGAATTCGTCTGGGTTGTCTCGTTCTCAAGTCATCCACTGAGACACCCCGGTCCAACATTTTTCATTATAAATATTAGCATGAAAAATGCTGCAAAGAAAAATTTCTTGCATAATTGGTCCCTCTGGTCAACTTGAGAGATGTTGGCGCTTCAAAAGATGCCTGTTGGTTCAAGTTTAAATGAATTTGTATTGTACAGTGAGGACTGAAAGTTAACTTCGTACAAGTTAAAATTGTCGTTTAGTTAATTAAAATATGAATTTATTGGCAAAAAGACATCTTAAGTAAATTTTCAATCAATTTAAACGATGATTTTTTAGTAGGTATGGAATATTTACAGATGACAACACTAATAAAATAGGATATAGATTTCTTTATTCTGATTTAATGCGTAGGTATTCATTAAATGATAAAGAAGATATAAAGTTATTATACATTAAATTGGCTTGGCATTCGAAATCACAGGCTATCGTTGAGTGGTTTTTGTTTTCGTACCACGGCTAGTTCCGGACGGCCCTTTTCAGGGCCACGACCGCGCCCAAAGTTCCCCGGGTGCGGTCCGACCGTTGCTCCCGGTGTCCTCGTCAGGAGGACGCGCCAGGTCGAGCAGCCGTCGGTGAAGGAGTGGCTGCTAGCCACCAATTGGTGCAAGGAGTGCCTAGACGGACAGCGTTGGGACGGTCTCGGTGTAGTTGCGCTCACGTGCGCAGATCCCGAGCCGTCCCGTAATAGCGCACTGAATGAAAAATGGCACAGCGGCGAATTTAATTCAGTCACAAAAATGCGCTTTTCGTTTGATAATGCCCAAGCAAATTTCCGTAATAGATAACAACGAGCGTGTCCAACTACAATCGGCTCGTCTCGGCCGTCATCGCACGTCTCCGCGCAGCTGTTGCGGACCGTAAAAAGACCTAAATTGTCCTCTCCGGACTCTGAATGAGGTGGAGGCCCGAATGCCAAACAACCAGCCTTTTGTCCACGCAAAAACAAAGTGCCGTGTTCTACGAATGCGCGCCGAATTTTGTCGCTTTCACCGTCATGTCTAAACATCTGTCCGTTTGCCCTTTTCTATACAGAGTTAGATTGTTGTGATAGTGAAGTGGCTTAGATAGAATAACATTGTCTAAAGTTGCAAATCGAAATAACATGACAACGTTTTTGATACTTAGAAGTGAAGAACATATCTTTATCTGTTACAGAAATGTGTTACGAAACGTCGGACAATAATAACATAATGTAAAATCTAATTACACACGAGTTAAATCCGTAAAAGTTGTTTTATTTATAAAATGGATAAGAATAAAAAAGTAAATCTTGAGCAATAAAACTCACTGGCCTAAAGTGGGAAACTCATAATCGCTCTAAGCCACATCACGCCAAACCATCACTCCAAAATAAGCCAAAATCGTCCTGTGTGTTCGGAATCTCACGTGGCTTGAGTGACAAAAAATTTTGGATATCCAAACAATGTTAAATCATTTTCTCCATGAAGATAAAGGACAAGGCGAAGTTTCTTGTCAAAAGTATGTCGTGGTGGAGTGGTCAGTTACGATGTCTGCACATCAGGCGGCCCAGTTTCGAATGCTGGTAAGTAGTTGCAAATGTGAGTGTGATGAACACATACGTACATTTGTCCACGAGTGATGGTTGTTGGTCCGATATCTAGTATTTATATCCGTAACACGAGTGATGGTTGTTGGTCCGATATCTAGTATTTATATCCGTAACACAAGTTCTAAATGTTACTAAAAAACTATTGAAACAATTGGTTTCAAACAAGGTTTCAACGCGGTGAACTTGGTTTCAATAGTTTTTAAGAACAAATGTTCGGGATAATACAGGTAATCTCAGAACTAATTACAGAGAAATTCAATATGAGCGGGTCACCCGGTGGATATTAAATAAGCTGAGACCTGACTAGACTCCGCTGACGACGTAGACCGGAGTGAGGTGGTATGCCGGTGACATTTATTCCAATAGGCGACAAAGGACCAGCTTTGCAGTGTAAAGTAGCTTCATAAGCCTTTGTCGTCCGCTACATTTTGACACGTTATATCCCTCCACTAAATTGTTTCCAGATTCATGTTTCGAACGAGGTATAGTGAGCTTTAATATCGTGCGAGAGATACGCATTCAAATTGCAGGTTCCAAGCAATTTGTAAAGAAATAACTTTACAAAAGTTGGTTTTTACAGTAGATTTTTAGTTGCATATTTTCAGGGCTGCTGTGTCATTTAGAGAGGTCAAAGACAGGATCTACCTATAGGTATCGTTTATAGAATAGAATAGAATAGAATATATCTTTATTGTACATCGACTAAATCAAAAATACAAAGATTGTAACCTTAAAATAAATCGTACAAAGGGCGACCTTATCGCTAAAAGCGATCTCTTCCAGGTAACCTTAGGATGGACAGGATTTAGAACTAAAGCGTTCGAGGGAAGATGGCGATGTCTAACTTAATAAATATTTATTATGACAAATACATGCAATGGCTACATACTATAATACATATATATGATATATAACCTAAATATAACAAATATATACTATAATATGTATATATATCTAAATATATAAATACATATCAACTAAAATATATACTTAGAGCATACCTATAAATATATAATCATGAACAAATAATCATAGCGACAAATTGTGCTTTTCCACCAGATTTTTAAAAGTGTTGAGGGTTTGTGCTTGCCTTATGTGAACAGGTAACGCGTTCCGCAACAAAACAGCTTGTACCGAGTAGGATTTGTTGTAAAATTTAGTAAAATGAGATGGTGTTTCTAACCTCAAGTTCTCTGACGACCTTAAAACTCGGGAATGGGTATCATGGAGAAACTTAAAGCGATTTTTTAAATAAAATGGAGTGTTAGGATCTAATAAAATAGTGTAAAGGAGGGATAAAATATGTGCATTCCGGCGAAGGCGAATGGGCAACCACTTGAGTTTAACACGAAATTCTGAAACGTGGTCATATTTGCGTAAACCAAATATAAACCGTATGCAAAAGTTTTGGAGTCGCTCAAGTTTATTTAGTTGTTCTTCGGTCAAATTTGGGAAACTAGAGTCAGCGTAATCAAGGATTGGGAGAAGGAGAGATTGAGCAAGCGCAATTTTAGTAGTAGTTGGTAGGAAGTTTCGCAGCCTTCTGAGTGATCCTGCCGAAGCAAACAATTTTCTACTGAGTTCCTGCAGATGATAACTCCAAGATAGATTAGTGTCAAAGTG
Source organism: Elophila nymphaeata (assembly GCA_955850985.1). Classification (NCBI taxonomy): domain Eukaryota; kingdom Metazoa; phylum Arthropoda; class Insecta; order Lepidoptera; family Crambidae; genus Elophila; species Elophila nymphaeata. Next base: position 6,801,847 of record OY039073.1, read on the forward strand.
AAGACCTAAGTTTTTAACAGTCTTACTGAAAGGAATGATAGATCCATCAAATATCACATTAGGGACTACAGACCAGTCAATTTTTAAAGTCAATCGAGGGCTACCAATAATAATTACTTGAGTTTTAGCTGGGTTAACTTTGAGACCGTAACAGCTACTCCACTCACAAATTTGTACCAGATCAGAGTTTACCTTTCTAACACCCTCTGCCAGGCGATCTGGTGAGGTTTGGCAATAAATTTGCAAATCATCAGCGTATAGGTGGTAGGATGAAGAAAGCTGTTTGGAAATAGAATTTATGAAGATTGCGAATAGTAGAGGAGATAAAACGCCACCCTGTGGAACACCGGCAGATGTGCCGCACCATGAAGATGTAGAATCGTCGATGCAAATTCTCTCTTTATAATGAACCACTGTACTATAACTTACACTACTTGTATTAAAGATTTGTAATTTACTTACATAACCTGCATAATTGTTACTTTTGGCGGTAGCCTATTCTATGAGTAAACTACAGAACAACAGAATTATCTTTTTAATGCTTTAAGAACAAGGAAGCATGTGTCTATACCTAGCGATTGACCATGTCGCGTGGGTTAAGAATACGCTAGATAATTAGTTCTATATTTGTTTTATCGTAATAGAAGCAGTATGTAATTTGTTCTGTTTTTGTTTTCTTAAAAAATGCATAAATTGTAGCCGTTAGCTAGCGATGTACTTTTCTACTACGCCATATAGATATACAAAATTAAACTCGTCAGTTAGTTCTACATCAGATCAAACTATATATGTTCTTTAAATTCATCGCGAAGATGACACGACTTTAAATTTTGATAATATTTGTTTGGACAAAAATTAAGAAATAATGTTTTCAATTTGTTTTCAGAAAAATCTCGAAATAAATTCTAACTTTTACTTATAATAACTTCATAACTATGTATTAAATTCCCAGGTATAATCCAGAAAAAAAAATGTCCTAATGATGAGCGGAATACGTAGTTCTCGGCTTTGTCATAGGTCTTTTTACATCCGTTATAGACGCCAATTATTTTAAAAAAATATTTGATATAGTAGGTACCTACTCAGCAATAAATAAAAGTCAATGGACGCTAATTCTAAACACCCTCCGCCTTAAATCTCTGTGTTAACGTATTAATGTGACGTGTGTGTGACGGCCTTAAAGGGACAAGCAACCGTTTGTTGTTTTGACATACACGCAGCGGGTCAAGGGTGTGTGTCCGCGACATTTATCCCAATAGTTCGGCGACAAAAGAGCCCTTGCGATATAATGTCGCTGGAACAAAGAGCCACCTTTGTTTCAGCGCTGTAAAACTGACACATGGGATGTTAGTCCGCCTATTGATTTTTAGGGACCCGTTTTTGAATAGTAGCAACGAAATGTTATAGTTTTTAAGTTTTGTAACTATTTTAGTTTAAACAAGATATATTCTGCTAAGCTATTCTATAAAGAACTCACTTCTCACCTCACTTCAAATTTAGCTGTCAAACGCAAAAGAATATTTCACAATGGAAAAATGGAATATTTTTATTCAATATCCTTTCATTTAATTTATCAAGTTTTATACAGAGATTTCGTCTTAATAATTGACCCTAACGATGGATGCAATAAAAGTACAGAATGTAATTTTTTACAGATTTAAGTGGGTTCGACTCCCGAGTGTGGCAAGCGAATTTTCGAAAACGTTGAAAGCAGTTTTCTTTCTTTTCAAAAATAAAGGAATGTTTCCTTTGAGTAAAATTTTCTATCTACTTCAGGTGGCATTACGAAATTCCACCGTGTATATGAATGTATGGGTAGCTCCATGTTGTGGTAATCACATGAAAAAAATATCTTAGTACAGTAATCATGTTGAATTGATTCTATCAATTTGTTGAATTGATGTGCTAGCTTTAATCAGCCCCTCTCTTTTGGCACAGTAATCAAAATATTTTTCTTTTTCATTGCTCTATAAATTTTTTATGATTATATTTTTGTCATGGTGGGGCTGTGAGTCTTTTATAATGTTACGGTGATCGTGGGTCTCTCACAGTGGACTTTGATCCATCGGGATTTCCTATTAAGTAACCTACAATATAAAAAACGATTTTTTTTTAAAAAAAAAAAACAAAAAGTACCCAGACAATATTGTACAACATTTTCTGGGTACTTTTTGTTTTTTTTTTCAAAAAAAAAAAAATTGAAATCAACACGGAAGCCGATCCCAAACCACCTGTATTCAGGGTGTTGGTTATTTAGTTTACATGTTGTATAGGTAGGGATGACATTTAGGTACTATTATTACACTTATTTTAAATGGTTCTATGAATCTTGTCTTCGATAGAATAAGTCTAAAAATTCGATAGAATAAAACTACGAATTTCAAATATCGTCACCTCCACGGCAAACTTACGAATCTGCAGTTTTTGTAAATTTGACATATCTAAAAAAAATTGCACCTTATGTTGTACTACATAGGTGTGATCCATTCATTGTATTTAAAAACAGCAGGATTTTGAAAATCTAATGTATCTAAGAATTTATTACATCTGCATCATAACAAATTTATTATCAATTTAATGTTTCAAAACGCTCTCCAGTAAAATTTGTTTTTTGCAGTTTCGTAAGTTTACCATAAAGGTGACGATATGTCTTAAGTAAAAAGGATGACGGTAACTAACAATTTTATTGATCACATTTCATGATAAATGCAGTCGTCGACTGTTCGACTTCCTCAACGTCTGAAACAAAAAAACTTAGATATTCTGTGGCTGGGTCGGCCCCGCCCACGGAATTTACTTCACGCCCGCCCTAACCATGTCACGGTTTCTTCGATTGTGGGTTGACTTCTCCAGACCGTTTCCTATTAGAAGGAAATTAGCTTTGCCATTCGCCTTGCAAGCTCGGGATGCATTACGGAGCCATAATTGTTTTAGTGACGGTAAATGGACAGCAGTGTATTTTTATTCACTAACCAGCTAATGGGATTAAATGGGTCATAAATAAGAAAGTAACTTACTTACCTGGGATTTTTTTATTTCAATACTATACAGTAAAAGCTTTATTAAACGGAACTTTCGCATCTGCTGAATCTAACGTTTGTTTCGTTGGTTCGCGAACTGATCGTGTGCAGGGTATGTACAGGCCAGACAGCAAGGCGGTTCGCCTTCTCACAATAACCGTTGCTCTACATACTTATGTAAGTACAGTCAACAGCACGATTTTCAACCGAAGGGCATTCAATATAAAGTGCATAATCGATCGAAGGGAAAATTTGACAGTTTGTGGTAACTCAACGTGCTGTTGTCTGTACCTACTACTAGCCCTCCGCCCGCGACTTTTCCGCGTTAATTTTTACTTTCTCGTATACGTAGTATAGAGGAAGAATTGTAATCGTCAAAGATTTGACCTCGAGATTTTGACGGATTTACACGTTTTGGACCTCCCTGAGTCCAAAAAAATTTTTTTCGATTGTACTTACATTATTTCACAACAGTCCCTACGCAAAACAGACCCAAGAGTCTCGGGATAGAAGCGGCGGGCGGTCCTCGCACAATCCACTGGGCAGTCGTGCTATCGTGTCCAACCTCCCCCTACAAGGTTGTTGAAGACTCATCGTCATCATGTCAGCCAAGAGATGCCCTCTGTTGGATATAAGTCTTCCCAAAGATCCCCAACTCCAACGTTCGCGCATCCAGCGGCTTCACGCGACCTTTACTGGATCATCGGTCCACCTTGTGGAGGCCTACCATCGCCGCGTCTCCAGGTACGCGGTCACCACTAACTCGTGGATTAATTGACCGTTTCAGAATTTGGCAACAATTAATAAAGAGTTGGTTACCTACAAATTGTAATTTTTTATGGTGCTTGGTGCTTGCTATTTCACCACCGCATGAATCTGAAAACTGTATGTGAATATTTACTCAGTTAATTATAAAGACGTGCACAGTATAAACATAGTAGGTATTGAAATACTATGCATTGACTCTACGTTTATGTCGTCTATTGCGACCGTGGTCACGAGCGAACTGGGTGCTCCGGCCGTCGTCTGCTAGAAGTGTGATCCACTTCTACCCTCGCACTCTGATAATTATTGCATTATACAACGCGAAAGCTTAAAATATTATGTATGAATGTTATAAATATAACTAATTTTAATTTGTCTATACATTTGTGAATAAGAAGATCCCAGACTGGTGCCAGCACAGATATCAGAAGCTGTGCTCTTTGGGTGTCAGAGTTTGCAAGTCGACTTTTTCTGGTCTCTGATGCGACTTTTTTTGACGACTGCTATCTTTCGACAGCTGCCGAGACTAACAGCTTAACGTGCCTTCCGAAGCACGGAGGAAATTATAGTTGAAACGTTTTAGATCAGCCTTCCGAATACATTAGTACCAACCGCGCACTCATTAGCTTTACTTCTGCGATCGTAATGAATCATTAGATCAAAATCATCTAATTAAGGCAACCGAATAATTAATTAGTACACCATGTAATTATTTATATTGGTTCTCCACGAAGCCGTGGCAATGTTTTTTAATTAATTATATGGAATGAACGCCCGTCGCTACATAATTTATAAGGTTACAGGAAACTATCGCCTATTCAGATTCCTGTTTTGGCGAGTTAATTATGTTGGCAATGTTGTTAATTAGTAATAGATACATCTCCCACGAGAAGCTTTTAGTAATAACTGTATATTAATAAATAGTCGATGTCACCGAATAATGCTATAAATACCTACATGTTCTCTTAAGATTTGTGCGAGCACTACACTACACACAAGAAAATTATAGGTAAAACCGGAAGCCAAAGTGCGAACAAAAAGTGAAGACTATTTTTTTTACCTGAAACCTCTTATTACTTATCCATTTGTCTTTTTATAACCACGTGACTTAGACTATCCTCTTAAATAAACTTCGACCGCCTGTTTTAGTTCCTGGTAAGAGAACCTGGGTTTGACCCTCAGGAGAGAAACTTATTTGTGGTGTTGGTAGGCCCCCGACAAGGTGGACCCACGATCTATTGAAGGTCGCCGTTAGATACTGGATGCGGGCAACTCAGGAAGAATCAGGTTGGACATCTTTATTGGCCATGACCAATAGTGCCCACTCTCTCGGCTGACATGATGATGATCATTATACGTGACATCAACGATTTTTAGCTTAACTCTTATCGTAGTTGGGTTAAAAATTATTATTAGTAAAACATATGATTTGTACAATTAATATATTTTGTACTATTTCATCTACAGGGTGTAAAAGACATGAACAGTCAAACGAGAACCATGTATTCTAAACATCAAAATAAGCAATATTTCAAAAAATAATTGCTGGGAAATGATTTTTATTTTATGGTGTTAAAAAAAATTGCAAATTGTACCGCGCAATGTAAAGCGCGCAACTAGCATGCAATTCGCAAAACCGCGATAATTTTGCCAGACGGGGCGGCCGCGTTCGTTTGTGTCCGTGCGCAGCGAGTGAGCTACATTGAACGCTAACGTTTTTGAAGCCATTTTTTGTTATAAAATACTAATAAAATATATAATAATTAAGAAATTATGTTTAAAATATGTTTTCATAAAAAAAACGAAATAAAATTATGACTTTAACCTTCAATAAAATCGTAACTAATAAAAAATTTATGATGGTGAGCAGAATACATGGTTCTCGTTTGACTGTTCATGTATGTTCTGTGGTTCATGTCTTTTACACCCTGTATATGTACCAGGCGGATAGTAAAACACGCCGTTTAACTAAACGGCTAGACGAATTGTAGTATATGAGAATTGTTAACCAAATAAAACCATTTGTTGATAAATCCGTACCTAGTAGATTCTATCAATATGAGTCCGTACATCGAATGGAGATTGCTTGTTCATTGGTAGGTTCTGGTTATTTTTTTTATGACCAAGCGGAGTGGAATTTTTGTCACTCTCATAGACTATAATCCGCCGAGCCGTTTAGTTAAACGGCGTGTTTTACTATTAACCTGCGACATATACATAGTATAAAAAAAAAGTCTCTCTTTGTGTATGTATCTACGCTTATTACTTTTAGAACTATTAAACTACGCAACGGATTTCATCAATAGATAATAGTGATTCAAGAGGAAGGTTTACAAGTATAATTCGCTAAGGTTAAAGTAAGTATTCTAAGTCCTATCCGTGCGAACTGAAGTATATACCACAGTAAATTAAATGTAGGTATCAATATTTCTTTTACTTTATATCTTTTACATAGGAAGACAACTTCAGCAATCAATGTCAAAAGTTAACATTTGCTGTGTATCTGGAATACTAATGCCACCTAGAAGAGATTTTATCTTTTTTTCTGGAGGCGCCTTAACATCTCGTTAAGTTTCACTGAATCTCGTCGTTACGTCGGAGATGAAAATTGAATTACATTAACAAGGTCGTGAAAAAAAAAAACATAATTGAAAGGTATCACATTCACGAGAATTGTACCCGTAATTCTGGGAAGTTTCTTTCGTAACTAAATCATTTAATTTTCCTTACAATAAAATGTAACAATTGGAGGTTGATTGGTAACGTAAGACTAATTATCGGAGTTACGGTCGTAGCTGATCTATACCGTACCGCTTCCGGTCATCAAAAATCAACATTAAGAACCGTATGCTAGTAGACTGTAGATATACTTTCCAGCGACCAGGCAGCACCATAAGCTCATTTACCGCTTGCTATTTGTTCATATAAGTTGTCTCTATAAATAAAAGCTACTAGTGTCAAAGCACGGTTTGAAGCCCATACCTATTCGAATGATCATTTCACGTCGACCGGGAGGGCTGCCGCTGTGGTATGAAAGTGATATAACCAACCTTTAACTAGCGCCCCTACCACAGATATATCAATCTAAGGAGATGGGCCAAGCCGGCGTTTAAGTTGTGACGAGTGTAAACCCAGCGGGCATACATTGCCGCCAGTTCGCCGTCCGATAAAGTCGAATGAATACGTACGTATGTCAGTTCAACTGTAACATGCAATCATTGCAGTGAATCAGTTATTTATCAAGTAATAGAATAACTTTTCACACATAAGAACAGAAAAGCTTAGATTTATATTTAAAAAACAATATTTAAACAAATAGTCCGATTTTCATTCATAAAAACATAGTCGCTTAAAATTATGCGTTACTATCTTATTGCGACGCGCGCAATGAATAGTGAATATTACGGCACGCGCAACTAGAACCATGTTATATAGTACGGCCGCTAATCGCGTCACTCGGACTTCCTATGAACTCAGCGATTTGATCGATCTCCTTAATTGTATTATTAAATCTGTGGCCTCTACATTGCCGAGTTCATGATGGAAGCATCTGGGCGCTACTTGGCCGCAACACCCTAAGCCGCTAGTAGCTGCTGACTACGTTCCGAATAGGGATATCGACCAACGCAAACGCCTATCGTGTACCGTGACCTTTAGAAGGCGCGCGTTCGTCGCCGGCCGCGCTGCCAATTGGATCAAATGGTACCGTCCTCTGATCATTTATGTAATATGATATGATATTGCTGGTGTAAAATAAATAATATTATATCTATCGCACCTTATAATATACTAGCTGTCCCGGCCACGCGTTGCTGTGGTAATTTCATGCTACTGTCCTATAACATTGAATTTGCAGTAAAAAAAAATGAGGACTAATTATAAAGATAAAAACTATCCTATCTCTCAAGTTGGAACAAAACACACATTTAAAAACTAAGTTAAAATCGGATTGTTAGTTTCGGAGTTCATCCTAGACAAACATCTTGACACGGGAATTAATATATCTAATGGATATACTATATAAAGTCTTCAACAAGAAAGAGTAGTTAGACAGGTAAAGCACAGTCGATTCGATTAGTTTTTCATCAACAGCTCATATAATAGCCACCGAGGGGCTCGAGCCTACCCCACATTATTAGGCCTTAGTCAACCACGCTGGCCAAGTGCGGGTTGGTCGACTTCACACACAACCTAAGAATTTATTCATAGGTGTGTGCAGGTTTCCTCACGATGTTTTCCTTCACCGTAAAAGCGTCGATTAAACGTACATATGAATTCAAAATTTGAAAACACATTGGTACGTGGCGGGGATCGAACTGACGCTTCATTAGATTAGTTTTTACTTGGCCCTTATCAACAGATAGGCAGTAAACGGTTGCACGAACAAGCGTGAAAATTGAGCTTAATTCAAAGAAATTGGAATATCAGGTAATTATCGCATAAAAAATTCACAGCGACTCAACAACTTAAAGACTTCTTATAGTTCCTTTTTCAATCGAAACAATTTCCCACATAAAATAACACAAATACCGCGCCGACTTTATCTGGCGAGAGACATTATCATAAATAATTCTCTTTAGAGATATTGTCGCTAAGACGCTCGTCGATAATTCACGATTTGAATAATTCAGGAGACGTTTTAGTATAATTCCCAAATTGAAGGTTTCAACGATCATGGTTACGATCCACAGTAATGAAGTGAACTTTTTTCTTTCTTTTTTAAGTTAGGCCAAGTACAAAACCGAATTGTAGTTTTTTAAGCTTCAACGATGGCGAAAAGTTGAGTTTACGAGGTTATTCGTTCGTGTACAATAGGGACCTTATCGAGTTATTAACGAGTAATTTTCAAGGTCTTGTCAAACTTTATTTAATTTTAGTTTTAAGCCTTTAAATTAAAGAATTAGGAATAATTTTATTTTTGCGTTTACAAACGCGTAAATATTAATCCTAGAAAAATGCACTGAAAAAAATCGACTTGCCTCAGGCGGGACTCGAACCCGCATCTTCCGCGATCCGGGCGGCTGCGTTGACCAATTACGCCACCGAGACCCTGCTTTTCTTGTCGAAATTTGTCAGTGCTTGGTGCTTATGTTTTTATGGTAAACATTGTTTCATCAAATCTTTGAAATTTGCACTTCTAAGACCCGAACGAAATATTTTTGCAAATATTTGACGCCCAGTTAAGATGAAACTACCTTACATTATGGGTGATTTAATTTTTGCGTTTACAAACGCGTAAATATTAATACTAGAAAAAAATTAAAATTATTCCATAATGTAATGGCCATCTTCACAATCGGCCAGGATGGACCAATAAATGATCGGGTATGATCGCCCCGATCTTGGCTTACTCTCCACACAATCGTGAGTGTTCATTCCCGTCACTGTCGTCCGTTCAAGATGGACGTCGAAGTGGTAGCGGCTGCTGCTATCTATTTGCTGAGTATATTTAATCATTATAAGAATGTGCATCAAAAAATAGTTGTAAAATTAAAAATTTTTATTACTTAACCCCGACACAAAAAAATAAAAATATTTTTTCTCTCTCGGCCTTTTAACTTCAAACCAATGTGTCGGGGATTATTTAATTTTCTTATTTTTATTTCCCTCTTTTTAAATTACTTGTGGACCCTAATTCCGATAGATAGCTAGGTACCTAAATTATATTTTCTTGAATATTGTTCAATAGAGAGCTGATAACTTTGAGACGCCTGAACAGATTTTCATGAACTGTAGCTAAGAACCATCTCGATCACGTCACCTTTCGAATAAAAAAATCGCATCAAAATCGGACCATTCATTTAGGAGCTACGATGCCACAGAAAGACACACAGACTCACAGGCACATCAAATTTATAACACCTCTCTTTTTGCATCGGGGGTTAAAATAATAGATAGAGGATTTTTATTTTTTGGGTTCAAAATTGCATGGCTCATTTTGATAGAGCTTAAAAGTTTCTGTGCATCCACCGGGCCATTTTTTGCGTTCATCGCAACGTAAACAATAGAATATAAAAAGAACATAATTAAGCACACGAAAAAGTAACACAAGTACCGCCATGGATGTCACACAACGCTTTGTTTCTCACACATGTATCATCCTCAACCTCTGCCGAGCGACTGAATGATGGGCGAATGTGTGGACACAAGCACGAACATCGGCACGCTTTCCTTTGATGTACCGACAAGTGGCGGATTACTCACGATTACAGGCCAATATGGTGACTCATAGACAAATACGCCGTCCACACTATCGTGCTTGCCTGTATTCGGCCGTCTTGGCCCAATGTGAAGAGGAGCCTTAAGGTAGTTTCATCTTAACTAGGCGTCAAATATTTGCAAAAATATTTCGTTCGGGTCTTAGAAGTGCAAATTTCATGGCCCCTCTTCACATTCGGCCAAGACGGCCAAAGACAGGCAAGCACGATAGTGTGGACGGCGTATTTGTCTATGAGTCACCATATTCGCCTGTACTCGTGAGTAATCCGCCGCTTGTCGGTACATCAAAGGAAATCGTGCCGATGTTCGTGCTCGCGTCCACACCATCGCCAGTCATTCAGTCGCTCGGAAGAGGTCGAGGATGATACATGTGTGTGGAACAAAGTGTTGTGTGACTTCTATGGCGGTACTTGTGTTACTTTTTCGTGTGCTTAATTATGTTCTTTTATATTCTATTGTTTACGTTGCGATGAACGCAAAAAATGGCCCGGTGGATGCACAGAAACTTTTAAGCTCTATCAAAATGAGCCATGCAATTTTGAACCCAAAAAATAAAAATCACAAAGATTTTCCTCCATCTATTATTTTAACCCCCGATGCAAAAAGAGAGGTGTTATAAGTTTGACGTGCCTGTGAGTCAGTGTGTCTTTCTGTGGCACCGTAGCTCCTAAATGAATGGTCCAATACTCAAGAAAATTTAATTTAGGTACTTAGACCAATATTGGTCTGAGTTTAGGTACCTAGCTATCTATCGGAATTAGGGTCCACAAGTAATTTAAAAAGATGGAAATAAAAATAAGAAAATTAAGGAATCTCTGACACATAAAAAATTGGTTTGATGTTAAAAGGCCGAGAGAAATATATATATATTTTATTTTTCCACGCTCACACCAATTATCTAGCCCGAAGTAAGTATCATTAAGAACTTGTGTTACGGATACCAGATAAAGGACAATTTATTTTTAATATACATAATAATTCTAGATATTTTTATAAATAAACTTAAATAAATATATAAACAACCATGACTCGCAAAAAACATTCGTGTTCATCACACAAACATTTGCCGCTACCAGGATTCGAACCCGGACTGCTTGATGTGTAGCCAGCTATACTGACCACTCCACCACGACGGCGTCAAGTATTTTTTTTATGTCGGGGTTAAGTAATTAAATTTTTTAATTTTACATTTTTACAACTATTTTTTGATGCACATTCTTATAATGATTAAATATACTGAGCAAATAGATAGCAGCAGCCGCTACGACTTCGACGTCCATCTTGAACGGACGACGGTGACGGGAATGAACACTCACGATTGTGTGGAGAGTAAGCCAAGATCGGGGCGAATATGCCCGAACATTTATTGGCCCGTCCTGGCCGAATGTGAAGAGGGGCCATCAAAGATTTTAACCAATTAAATTCCATACTTTTTTCCGTAGTCGGGTAGCAGTGTTTTATACTTTTTATTTGTTGCTTTTTATTTGCAAATTTTGCGAAGTTTTTTTAATAACGCGGGATCCCGCAAATACGTTCAGTCCCGTAAATATGTACCGGGATTGAGAATTTCGTACGGTATTGCATTCCCTAGTTAGAGATAAATAGTCCGTCTGATGATCAGCGGTCACCCATAGCCACATAGGTACACTTCGTTATGCACGTCGAGCCTACAGCGCACTACAAGTGCAGTATAATAATGTCTTTAGAGCTCTGTTGCGACTGCCGCGGTTCTGCAGCGCCTCGGGAATGTCCGCGGACACGGGTTGACGGATTCCATGCGATTATGAGGAAAAAAGCAGCGTCCCTGCTGCGACGCATGAGGGCCAGTAGCAACAGCGTTCGGAAGACAATTACTGCTCGTCCCGATTGTTCCATCCAAAAACATTGGATAGAAACAATTACGGGACAGTTAAAATAGATTTATATTTCGATTATATTTCACTAACTATAACTAACATACTTCATAAGAAAAATTGTTACTAACATACTAACTAAAGCTATGGATTTAATATCTGAATTAAATGATTTTATTATTATTATTATTTATTAGCAGATATACTACGTAGGTAATAGCTTTAGGTCCGTAGTATTTCAACCTTTTTAATTAGTATTAAAGCGCGTAATCGGACCGCTAGATTTATTTAATCAAAGTAACGACACGAAAGATAATATTATTAATACTCTCCCAGATTAAGGAGTAAATTGAGAATATTAATCTTTGTTCAATCTGAAATGTTCAAAGAGCAATCATCAAGGGGATCTAAGTAACCTTATTCAATTGGAAGCTGCTATCATTAACCAGCGTATTATAACAGTCCTCATCGAAAGCGTCAACGCTCAGCCGCAAAGACTGACAAAGAGGGATTTGATAAAAGTATTAAATTTCACTAACTTTTTATCAGCCCCTTCGATCTTGATTTAACGTCCTTTGAGGTCATTACCGAAGCTCACGGCAATGGATTCGACTAATGAACTCGAGAAAGAAAATTGAGTTTAGTCAAAGGGGCGAATTTAATTCGATTTTAAACTTTTCGAATGAATGCCGCTTTTAAGAGCATTCAGAAGTCGCGAAATAAGATGACGACAAAAATGAAACTGTCTCCTGCGGTTAATTAAAATAAATTATTCAGTAGCCTCTTAAATAGATTGCCGCGCGACTCTGTTACAAATCGCCCTAGTTAAACTGATTCAGGCTGGCTAATGACGCAGACAAGATAATCGTTACGTCACGGCTGGATTGGCTTATCATTTTCTTGTACAATGGGTTGAAAGGGCAAGTATAGATGACTGGAATGTGTGGAAATGTTATTATAGCTCGACTGTAAATAACTATGGAATTATTTTTGCTTTAACAAACGCGCAAATAATTTTAAAATCAGAAAAATACACTGAAAAAATAGACTTGTCCAGGGCAGGAATCAAACCAAGCATCTTCCGCAATCCGGGTGGCTGCGTTAACCATTACGCTACCGGGGCACTGCTTTCGCCGTCGAAATTTTTCAGTGCTTGGTATTTATGTTTTTATGGCAGCATTGCTTCATCAAATCTTTGAAATTTGCACTTCTAAAATCAGAACGAAATATTTTTGCAAATATTTAAAGTCCACTTAAGATGAAACTGCCTAATATTATGAAAATATGTCTAAAATTATTTTTGAGTCAACAAACGCGCAAATATTATTAAAATTAGAAAAATGGGTTCGATTTCCGATCTGGACAAGTAGATTTTTTTTCAGTGTATTTGTCTATTTCTAAGACTTTCCAGTTCCAGTATTCTTGAATGGAGATCGGGCCTTGGCAAAGATCAAGGAACATTAGAGCGCTTAGGGTCGCTCCAAATTTGAGCGGCTAACTCCGTGTATTCCCACTAGTCCCAGTGGAGTAGTCCTATGATGGGACTACTGGTATTTTTTTTCCAGAGGTTCCACTGACTGGACTATTGGGATTTTAATTCCCAGTAGTTCAGTATGATACTCGGACGCATAAAACGCTTAGTTTATATATCGTTATTTATAATATAGTTTCATTAATAAAAACTTCATCGTAACTTTTTGTAGAACAAAATATACTTAAAACTAAGGTTTTGTAACATCTAGTCCAGATATGCATTCCGTGTCAACCTATAATTAAGTCTGCCCTTAGAAGGATTGATAAGCACTTAGTTTTATGCTGGAATAGTGAAAGATTTGTAGGTTGTCCTAAAATAAATAAACATGACAGACTATTATAACTACCTCAACCAAAATTCAAATAATAGTCAACAGAACTTTAAACATCAAAAATTGTGTTGTAATTATTAGTAAATGTGTTTCATTTCATTGTCTGTACTTACAGATATAAACAATTTAAATTAAAAGTTTTCAAAAAAAAACGAAGCCGGGTCGACATTGTAGGTCAAATTGTTCCTGAACCTCTGGGAAAAAAATATCTGTAGTCCCATCATGGGACTATTTACTGGAACTACTGGGAATACACGGCTAATTCGCTGTTCCCTAACTGTGTGCCTGTGATATTATGTAATTCATAAATAAACTAATTATTATTTATTTAATTCATAAAATTGTCAAGCAAATGTCTCCAGTCCACCTGATGATAAGCAGAAATGGAGTCCAAATGTGAAAATAGTTCGTGCGAGAGATAAACCTCCGTGAAAGCCAACCTCGACTTACCGACCAGCAAAAGTCCAAATCACTGAGCCAAAGAATAAAATCTTGTCATGAGGCGAAATTTGGACGACTGGTCTTACGCAAATTAATGTCTTCATCAACAAACATTAAAAGAAATATATTCCAAAATATCTTTCAGCCTAGAGGTCTTTTTTACATTAGACATTTATTTGAACATTTCCTTGGCAGCGTTTTGAAATAAATATAACTTTCCAAGTGTAACGTAAATAACCTGCTAAGATAAGTTAATAAATTTCCAAGAAATTAATTGTCTAATAATCTCGAATATTTCTAATAAAATTATGAAATCCTTCTATCGCTTTTAAAGGAACACCTACAAGGGGCTAATAAAACTCGCTTAAAGTATAACAAGTCATAATTAGCAATTCTTAATTAAATTTTCTCGTTTTTATTATTTCAAGCTTCTAATTATCGGTTTACGTTTTTTATTTTTGCAAAGGCGGTTAGTGTCCCGTACATACGATGACGCTAGCAATCGCATGAGGGGTTGAGCAGAGCCTTAAGTAACACTTTGTTACATATTAAAGCCAAATCTGGCAGGATGGACCATGCAACGCTTCCAAATAGTGACAGGTTACCAGTTCTGTCGCCCAGTTAAGAAAGATCAATGTGAGGTTTGTTGCAGTCGTAAAATTGGAAACATTAAGGATGACGAATACGCTTAACATGTTTTGAAGAAAGATCGAGCCAAGGAAGAGAAAGATACTGACAAAGGTATTGCACAGTCCGGAGCTTGTCACGTATTCAAACAGGATGTTGAATCGGTAAAATTGTTCCCGTATCTGCAAGCTAGTGAAATTTATAATAAAACTAAATTATGCGTCCATAATTTTACACGATAAAATTTAGCAACTAAGGAAGTAATGTTTTATTGGTTCGATGAGTCAACTAGCACGCTTGAAGCCTCTGTTTTTGCTTCATGCGTAGTAGACCATTTAGAGAAAGTTTTAAGTCAGAAATGATTGCCTGTGATTTTACATTCCGATGGCTGTTGTGCTCAGTAATGCTTTATTACGATTGGCGATTGAAAAAAATATTGTGATTGTAAAAGTACCTGGAAAAAGGCCATCCCACATGGAATGTGATTCCTTACACTTTGCAATAGATTTTAAATTAAAAGGTAAATAAATTTACCTTGCACACCAATACATGGCTGTTAAACTAAAACCGCTTCGAGTGATCCTATGCCTTACGAATCTCGTTATTTGGACTATACTTAGACTATACCTTTTCTACCGAAGTTTCGAAAGAATTTATTTATAAATCTATACGGCCTGGTAAAAAACAAGGTGACCCAGTCGTTACAGATGTACGTATGCTAGAATACAGACCAAATGGCACAAACTAAATATATATAACTCAAAGGTGACTTACTGACTGACTGACATAGTGATCTATAAACGCACAGCCCAAACCACTGGACGGATCGGGCTGAAATTTGGCATGCAGGTAGACGTTATGACGTAGGCATCCGCTAAGAAAGGATTTTTGAAAATTCCACCCCTAAGGGGGTAAAATGTCCACGCGGTCGAAGTCGCGGGCGGAAGCTAGTTTGTGGTATAAAATTGGTTTTGATGACGAGCAGCATTCAGCTGTTACCACATCGTCCCACGCCATTAACAGCATTAAACAAATAAATCACTCGCAGAAATTGTATGCAGCTGGAATACCAATTACAAAGCCGAAGTATGAAGATTTGTAAGACCTAAAAATTGTATTACCGTCTAGTTACCAATCTATTTATGATGACCTTCCGCACATCAATCGCAACTAACTACCTATTAAACTAGAAGTTTCGAGTATTAGTTTTTTAATAATTTTATTACCATTACTAGCTGACCCGGCAAATGTTATTTTGCCTTACAAAAATAATTAAATTACTAAAATGGCTATAAAAAAATAGGGGTTGGTGATAAAAAAAGAAAAAATTTAGGGTTGTATGTATTTTTTAATGCCACATAATAAAAAAATAAAAACAAAAAATTTCGTCCAAAAATTTGAAAAAAAATATTTAGGGGTGGATTACCCTTAACATTTAGGGGGATAGAAAATAGATGTCGTAAAATAGAATCGGGAAAGCCGTTTCGGAGAAGTTTAACCACAAACACCGCGACACGAGAATTTTATATATTAGAATAGATATATTGTTTTGTTGGAGTTTATTTTGTTAGACTATGTTTTAAATATTTACAAAAATAAATGAAAATAATTATTGCACTTTCGCTCTAAGATTCCTGTGTCATCAAATACTTTTAAGCAATTCATCTCAACAATGCGATTCTTAAGATTTAGGTTATAGATAGCTATGTTTTAACGATTGTTAACTATTCTTGAAATATTTCTTAATAAAAACTTATCTTTTTAAATTATTCCCTAACATTTCCGCAAACAACCCCGCCTTATTAATCCAATAAAATATCAGTCAACACAGCTCAAGTCATGAAATAAAAGTTAAAATAAAGTAAATCGTCAAAACAAGTATAAATAATTATTTCTTCACCGCTAACTAGGGTATTTATTAAGTAGGTAATAACAAAATTTTCACCGATTTTTTATAATAGACAGTTTTTTCGTCTCCTTTATGTAAAGTTGGTAAAAATGACTTAATCCCTTCAGACCTGAATTAGTATTTAGACTTTTGAATAGGATAATAATTCATTCATTCATTCATTTCATTCAAACATCGTTTTTAATGATTTTTTCTAGTATTAAAAATATTTCCGCGTTTTTAACGCAATAATTATTTCATAACTTTTTTATTTTTTAACCTACAAATTTTTCCTAGCCTTTTTTTGATATAATTTCGTCTTAAGAATATACCGAATGTCATAAGCAGTTTATATTTCAACTCTGGTAAGAGAGCTTCATAATAATAACAAAAGCCAAAGGACGATTTGAAAGAACAAGTTACTTAAGTCCTGCGTAAATGTAACATTAATATGTTCATATGCCTCAAGTCGAGGCGAATCATGGTTGTACGTACATAACTATTATTTACCACCCTGTAATACCTATGTTTATGAACCAATAAATGAATTGAATTGAATTGAATTGAAAAATATTACATCTACTCTACGTTTATCCCAAATTGCTTCAAAATTATAATGTCCACCCGTGCGAAGCCGGGACGTGCCCCTAGTATATTTATATATCAGTTTATTTAAGTATATTAATATCTCAATTTATACGTTAATTAATGTTTTGAACAAGGTTATTACGAAAACTAAGCTACCAATTGCCTGTTATTTATAAATAAATCGTACAGAATTTGGTTAGTGGTGTATAACAAACTATTTTATACATTGAAATTAACAACCTAGAACCCTGTTTACCCTTGTCGGAAGCGTATCGGCTATTAGATGCGTTGGTTTAGTGCAATGGACACATTTCGCCTTTTTACCGTCTGATAAAGTCACCCCCTTGGGAAAGGGCTGAAAGTTTAAACGCTGTCTTTGGCCAAGGGACGGGTAATAAATAAATTATTATCGGGACACGGATCGAATCGAACTTTGTATAGACGACATCTTTCCTTTTCGCCAATATTAGCTGCAAATAAAACTAGGAATTGACATTGTCAATTTTTCTTATTTTCTTATTTCTCTGTACTAAAATTATTATAATAATAAAATATTACAATATTTTTAACTTGACGGAAAATATTTAGGTGATTATAAAATGCAATAAGGAAATTATCAATACCTATTGAAGAATTTTGGGAGTTGAGATCTGGGACGCAATTCTCGTTTCCTTCGAAATAATCACGAATTAGAGAATTCATTCGAGTTTTCATGACGTTGAAAACGTTTGACGTTTGACGTTTTTATTCTGAAAATCTCGAGTTCGATTTTTCTCGAATTGCTTCGAGTGGTTTGTAGCGGTCGAGACGTAGATTTCGAATTCGAACAACCATAATCCATATCAACCTTTACGTTTATAATATTAGTAGGATTCTATAAAACCTGTAAAATAGATTTTAAAACTTTCAGAACATTTTGTAAGAGGTATGTTGTTGCAACATACCTCTTACAAAATATTTCTTTAAATGTTACTTAAAAACCGGATTAAGGATCGGAACGCATAGTAACGTGATTATGTTTTCAAATGGCAACATTTCACACAAAATCTCGAAGTAATTCGATTAGTGGTGAAATAAGACATTCGAATAAAAATAGCGAATTCGAGATTATTTCGAAGGAAACGAGAATTGTGCCCCTGGTGTTTGAACCGGGGTGTAGGTAGTCCTGTAGCGATAAATGTAGTAGGCGAGAGTTTAATATATAAAAGAATGTTAGAGGGTATATTCCTCACAGCCACGGAGTTTTTTTTTATACTACATGATGGCAAACAAGCTTGCGGCCCACCTGGTGTTATTAATTGGTTACCGTCACCTATAGACATCACTATACACTGCAAGTGCATTGCCATCCTGGGGACTAAGATGATAATGCCTTCCATGCCTAGTAATTACACTGGCTACCTTTCCTTTCAATCCGAAAAGCATCAAACTGCTTCACGGCAGAAATAAGAAAGGCGGTGGCACCTAGTAGCCACGTGTCTAGTTTTATTAAAAAAGAAGTAATCATCCGCTTAGATGCACTTTTCACGCGCGCCGTTTTGGTTGGTGTAGGCTCATCTTGAAACACCCATACGCTCGATTGCTGCTTTGTTTTGGGTTCTTCGCAATAAATCCATGTTTCGTCACCTGTTACTATGTCCCACACCAAATTCGACGTACCTTCGTTGAATCTGGTAAGCATGGCACTGCACCAAGTGATGCGGTCCGTTTTTTGAGCTTCGGTCAAATTGTGTAGGATCCATCGCGAGCACAGCTTTCCCACACCCAAATGTTTGTGAAGGATTGATTGTATTTGACTCATGCCTATGTCTAAGGATGCGCGAATCTCATGGTAGGTCACATGCCTGTCTGTTTCAATCATACGGAGCACAGCATCGATGTTTTTGTTGTTCACAGCGGTGGACGGGCGACCATCGCGAGATTCGTCACTGAGATTGACACGACCGCGCTTGAATTCTGCAAATCAGCTATGAATAGTCGTCTTGCATGGTGCTTCACCGCCAAAAGAAGATTGAAGCCGAGCGATGCTCTGTTGAGCTGTCAAAAAAATACAAATGTCACTTAAAATCGTAGAAGATCATGCTACAAAAAAATTTCCGAGTTAAATCCATGTTAATGTAGACACGCAATTTTTAAATTGGCGCCACAATGTAAAAACTATTGACAGTGAGATGAAACAAACTGCATTCTACAGCTAAAGAGTTCCATTTTCAAATGTTGTAATTACTTTATAAATATTGTACCTTTATGTAAGTGGCCAATTCCGGAAACTTTTAGTGTGACCTATGTATGCTGCAAAAGATTGCAATGTATAAGGGCCCTAACTAGGGGTTCGAGAAACGGCGGTGATATATAAATACATGACATTTTACTAATTAAATTTGCTCGAGAAAATTGCTAATACTCGTATCAAACACACGAGGCGTATGGACCGCTCGTAACTTGCAGAACATTCTCAAAGGACTGTCAAATTATCAGCCGGAACAAAACACGTCGATTGCACAGTGAGTAAAATTTCAGCCACTTGTGCATAATATTCCCCGAGCTTACAAGTTTTCAGCATTATTTCATTGTTCATGTGGTGAAAATACTGTAACAAAAATAAAAGGACGACATGGGATATGTAAGCTGTTTTTTATTTGTAGGAACTTAAGATCCCTTCATGCTCTATTGCGCAAATTCCATAAACCATAACACATTGAAGCAAACGTTAAGCTCAAGCAAGTTTATGAAAAGTAAACCCTTTCTCAGCTAGTTTACACTCTATTAGTTATGGCTAAAGAAATCTTTCCGCCGATATTCAGGTAGGAGGCAACATAGTTTATTTTAAGTGAAAAAGTGTACCGCAACCCTCAGCTTGTCACGCTTGGGCTGGTTCAAATGGGAGGGATGATGAGGCTATACGTTTCACAGTAACTCTAAGCCAGAGGTTCCCAGCCTTGTATGAACTATCGCCCCCTTTACAAAAAAAATTACAACGCCCCCTTTTCGCAAGTTCTCGTATTTTGTCGGAACATGCTTGATTGTAAAAACACATCTTCGCTTTCTAGCATAGACTTAAATAATTATTTTTTATGAAAATAGAGGTTATTGCGAATTATTTTATTCTCCTTCTGCCTAGCGTTTTCGTTGCTTGCTGCCAGGGTCCGCTTTCCTACTTAAACTCCTCCACTTTGCCCGGTATTGTGCATCCTCCGTAGTTAAAACGTTTGTGCACTACCAGGAATTTTACTGTCCGGCAGTCCTATTTTTTGCGGCCGGATATGGCACGCCATAAATGTATATACTAGCTTGTGCTCTACACATAATGTTACCGTCCGTCATTTTACTTTTCCCCGATCCGGACGGTTCTTTACGAGCAATCAAAAACATATTAATGCTTGTGCACTAGTAGATAGTAGTGAAAGAAAATTATTTCATCCTTCCTCAATTTATTGTGGCTTATATAATAAATAAAAAAATAATAATAATTTATTATCAGGCCACATAAACCCATAGTATCTAATATTAGTTTTGTCATGCCACATCGGACCGTAAAAAATCGGACTGCCGGACAGTAAAATTCCTGGTAGTGCACAAACGCTCTTTCGGTGACTCCGAACACGAAATTCCATTGGCGATGCAAAATTGAAGACAAGCTCTTTGTTCGATGTTTTTGTCCATCATGAAATTCGCAATACACACTAGATATGAAATAACTAAAACACAGATGTAACTCAAACTCCGCGCCAAAATGGAACACAGTTGTGCCAATCTAATAATAACAAAAAAAAATTGAATTTTAAGAAACAAATCATCCATTCCTGATACTTTTTGATTGAATGTCTAAGTCTTTATTAGGCAGGTACGCAGCAACCATTGACTGTCATAACGCCCCCGTCTGCCTTCGGCCTTCGGATTTCGGACCCGCTACTGCCCCTTCGAAAATCGCCAGCGCACGCTAGGTGGCGGTACCGCGCCCCAGTTGGGAACCTATGCTCTAAGCCGATACTGAGTTCACCTCAGTCGTTTTTCTATGAATTGTTCGGGGATATATGCGTAGCAAGTTCGTGAATACCCCGAAAAAAATTAGATAAAAGTGGAATCTAACTAGTAAAGCGCGAGGATTTTCTGTGACCATCCTGTTTCTAAATTTAGTAACTTTGTGTGGAATTGGGAACGCTTGTTAAGAATACAATTTGTGTGACACGTGGCGACAGTTAAGCTTTTGCGTTTGAACTAGCAAAAATGTATCCCAGTGAATGAAAACATTTCGTTTATCGAGATGTCTTGATTGTCAAGAAGTAAATAAAAACGCAATTAAGTAATTAATTATTTGGCATACAGATAGGATGCGAATTAATGTACCTATATATGAATTCATATTATTCATAAAGAATCTGACTTAATAATCTCTTAAAAAAGAATGGGAGCGAGGGAGCAAAGAATTTATTTTAAACGCCAAAAAGAGGCTGGAGATATCCTTAAAACCTCTTTGCAGACAAAGAACTCTATGTATAATGGAGGAAACTGCATGATAATGTGGGCAGATAATTATATTTCCCCAGAGCGTCTAACGTTCAATAATGCATGATAATCGCTTCCTCCGAGAAACTCCTGCGTTTCAAGCGGGATTAAAAATGCATACGTGAAACTTAGTGTAGGTAGCTTTTACGAGCAATTTTGCATTTGCAGAATAAGGAATAGAATGAAGACTGCATACACTTAACATTAACTAACAGAGTAGTTAACTTTCAACGTATTTATTAGTATGTTAATGAAACAATTCGATCGTTGTTAATTAAGGAAATGAAAATATAACGGACACTTTTTGGCTTTGAGAAAAGCAAAAACTAATCACGCTAAGTACTTTTTTCGCAAATTCATTGTTATTATGAACACTATAATTATTTAAAGGGTTAAGGACAAGCTTTTATGTTACGATATAAATTTATAGCTAAGAACCATCTCGATTACGTCAGCTTTCCCACAAAAAAAACCCGCATCAATTGGTCCATTCGTTTAGGAGCTACAATGCCACAGACAGACACACGGGCATACAGATACACAGACAGGTCAAACTTATAACACCCCTCTTTTTGCGTGGGGGTTAAAAAACGAATCATCGATCATGAAATCTAAGCTACCAAGTGCGCGGGCGGTACTCGGATGGGTGACCGAAAATTTTTCACACTTTAAGCTGGTGGTCAAGGCTGCCGTTGAAAAATAACAGTCGTCCCCAAGGAGGGTTGAGTTAGGCAGGCGGCCGGCCGTGAAAATCTGATGCCAAATCCTAGAGCATTATTGTCGATAGTAAGATTTACTGCCCCGACCCCGAAAGGGAATTAGGAGCAGAGTAGGAGAAGGAGAGGAGATTAAAAAGTATATTTTTACCTTCTCAGGGTCACCGGGGTTTTTAAGAGGGCGAGGATTTAGGTGGATCCTCTAGCTTGTAAAGTAAGCTTCCCTAAGAGGATTTTCTAGGTGGAGAGTCTCTGTACTCCTTAGAGTATACATAAGCTAAAGCAATCGAGCGCGCGTATCGCTCCTTGCCCATTATGCCAAGCGTAAGCAATGTTCCATAGATACTGTTATACAGATGACGTGGTTGAATAGTGATTTGCCATGATTGCACCTATAAATGTAACTTATTAATTTAATTAACAGGTAACTTTTTAGTAACAACTAGGGTAAGTATAAGGTAGGTTTTAGCAGATCAATAAAGGACAGGTATGAATTTGTTCATACCGGTGCTTACTGTTCATACTCGCAAGCGTGCGCTCTATAGCTTATGTATACTTTAAACTCTGTACCGATTGGAGTTTCTAGGGTTATATAGTCTTTGCTCTAGGGGGAGAGTGTCCTAGACTCCGGCTAGAAAGTCTGAAGAGAGCGGAATGCAAGGTGCCTCTAAAGGCTCGGACCTCGCTCAGGCGCGCGGAATTCATATATTCGTAGCGAATTGTGCACCGTTTTTTAGTTTAAAATTTATTCAATTAAATTTTATTGCTAGGATTTACGAGGATATACCAGGTCCAGGTAATTTTACAGGGTATTTTTAGAATAGCAGGTAAGAAATCCAGCAATAATTGTATTATCCAATCATAAGCAATATTTATGTGCTACGTTTATTGCACATTTATTCTACGTTAAGACTGAGTTGTGCTAAGCAAATCTGAATGCTCGAAAGACTGCGAAGCCGTCTCGGGTTATCAAGTAGGATTAAAATTGCATTCGAGCTGTGGGGTTTATCCGCGCGCTCCGTTTCTCACAAGTAGGTACTCCGAGCATTAGTTATTGCTAAGGAATAAGTGAAAAATAAAATATTAAAGTGGTATTTTTCTTCTGAATCACTAGACCGGATAGAATGGATTTATTATTTTTCAGATGACATTTAATTTACGATGCTTATTTGAAATGAGAAAGAGATTTAATGCACGTCTAGATTAAGTTGGATTAAAATAAAACAGAAAGTAAGCTCTTTGCCTTTCTGACTAAGAATGTAGTATGTAGTAAAGGAGATTTGAAGTGAAATTGTTTATGTTAATAAATTTGTTTCTTCTGAATAGTTACATTCTAGCTTATCAAAAATACATGAGCATTTAGCAGGGATTACAACGATTAGTTCGGGCGTGTTTTGGCAATTCCGAATCTTTAATTAAGTCATTTCATGAAACAAGTTTTAGTTATGGAAAAGGGAACAGATGAACAGACCAATGGGACCAAAGGTGGGACGGTAGTCTTCTCTCTTCACTTTCAATATTGTTTTTAGGATGGGCTTACGTCAGAGTTTTGGTAACCTTGGCACTAAAGGTTTCGTTATACAGTGAGACGTGTCGTGGCGTAACGTGGCTTGGCGTGACCGTTTACAGTCTGTGAAACTACGCGCTGTGCCAAGCCACTTCTAGTCTCGGTGTAACGACTCTCTGCTATGCCACGCTCGCTTTTTGAGGAAGTGATGACGAAGCACTAAGCCAGTGGACAAACTAGTGGTCAACCGTCAACGTTAGTCGTTGTCTTCTGTCTGCCCTGTAATGTAACGCTTGCAGTTCTAGCGAGCCGTCTGCACTATCCGCAGATCGGCGGCCGCAGATTCGGCGCTGGTAAATCGACGTACGCCTCTGACATTGACCACAAGCCGCTTTTGTGTTTTATGATAGTCAAAACTCTCGTCTAGATTATCCCGTTCTACTCAAAATCAACGCATCTGCAGCAGAGGCACTTATGTTATTAGGAATAAAACATTGTGTAAGTACGATTTCACTGACCCTTTGCGTTTTCGTTTTTACAAAAATTGTGTAATAAAGATTCTTAAGTGCTTATTTATCTGGCTATCTGGTACCCAGTAAATTGGCAATAGCGCGTAAAGAGGATCTTCAGATTTCCAGGGTTAAAGATGGCCATCGACTCGATCGAGTATAAATAATGTTTCTGTCCTTTGGCTTCTGAACTAGTCTATTAAGTTTAATGGCGGATCAGGGACCTCTATCAAGACAAAATCTGATCGTGTATTTGTTTCTGCTATAAGATTTATTCTAGATATTGGTTGGGCATTTATAAAAAGGTATAGTATATTTTGTAACATTTCTAAAAGTCTGGACTTTCTTTTAGTGAATATCAAAGTACGACGGGGTCATAACTGTGACTCACAGCTATAATCCCGTGGTACTAATAACTTTAATATACCGGTGACTTTAATATTCTCTAAATGTGACCACAGGCTGTGACTACGTAAGATCTTTAAGGAGATTACTTCGATAAGCTTCGAGCAATTTTTGATCATCCGTGGCAA
The DNA here is from genome assembly GCA_955850985.1 of Elophila nymphaeata. Taxonomy (NCBI): domain Eukaryota; kingdom Metazoa; phylum Arthropoda; class Insecta; order Lepidoptera; family Crambidae; genus Elophila; species Elophila nymphaeata. The sequence goes on from OY039073.1 coordinate 6,826,884, forward strand.
GTTTGTCACCATAATATTAGTGGTTACAAAGTAAAGAATCAACAGGACAACTTTCTAAATCTGACAGCAAATATCGAGAATATTGCTGTTTTAAAAAAATAGGTACCAGGTTTCTGTTCTGACACTATAGTTATCAATTCAATAAGAGATGAAAACCTAATGATAACACATGCTGATAGAAGTAAGAAGTCATCTTTGTGCAACATGTTAGAGTGAACGAGCATTATGCTATGGGATTCCTGATTTATTTTGTAATTATTAAATACTAATCTGCGACACGCTTACAATGTCACTCAAAAGCAGGCTCAATCTCACTCAAAGGGCAATGGAGAGGGCTATAGGTACTCGGAGTTTCTTTGCGTAATCATATTTATAAGAAATGGTGAGATCCGCAGGAGAACCAAGGTCACCAACTAGAACAGCATCACATCACCCCATATCTACCAATTGGGTTTCGTAAAAGGCGACTAATGGATCAGCAAAGAATATTTATCACCTTATACTTTGTCCACCAATCCGCATTGGGCAAACGTGGTGGACTACTGCCTAAACCTCCTTCGATGACAAGATTGACAAGAAAGGCCTTGTGCCCCAGCGGGGGGTTGTTTTTTTTAAATCTGTGTTTTTTAAAATCTGTGTATGATGATGATGATTGAAAGATGCGCCGAAACGTTCTCGGTCGATCATAAATATTACGATAATTAATTGAATAGTGATATGATAATCTTCTACATTTATCGGCGACAGAGATTTCAGAATCATAGTAACGAATAGCTCAATTTTCGAGAAATTACACAGTGCAACAGAAACGTGCAGCAAGCTTGGTGGAAATCCTTTCACTGATGTATTCATCACCTTTAACTATAGTAATGGTAGTGTTCAGTAAGTGAGAGTATAAATTATAGGTATATTTATTGAGTACCTAGTCCCTAACGAAGGAGCTTTCAAAGATAGAACTGTGAGAGAAAATAATTTACGACGCGAAAATATTTTATAAAACATCAATTGATTCTCACACTGATATGCCGAAAGTAGCAGAATAGAGGTTACAAATTACTTACGAGCGTTCCCGTGCTTCGCAAACGTCTTTCGTTACAAGCTATAAAAGCCACTCAAAGTAATATAGTACTTTGCGTTATAACCGAACGGCTAGTGCCGATCAATTTTAAAGTAACGACTCCTCTTTCCGTGCAATTGAAATCGGTTGTGTATCGAGCTAGTTCTAACGTAAAATTGTACTTACGACAGCAGATTAGGAATAGCAATTTGACACTAATTTAGATCATATTAGGTTGAGATAAGAGTGGTTTTTGAAACGAATGATTGGCAGTAATTTATCTCTTCGTTGGATGAAATCGTTTATGAGAAGTGTTTCGTGGATTGTGGTTTGTGGATGATTATTTCAAGTTTAAAGATGTCATATAAAGTCGTTCGTTTTAAAATCTTTTTAAAATAGAACACGGTCGTGCAATTTTTGCCAGTAATTCACCAAATGTTACAGAAAAGGCTGGAAAATTCGAAAATGAAGACAAAATTTCATTAATTCCATTTACTTGTAATCTACACCGCTCGCTTTTATAATTAACAATAAAGGTCTTATTTATCGATAAAAACATCAAGCCTATCCCAGAGAGGGTTGCTAATCAGAAATGTTGGTAAACCACTTTGGGATGAATTTTACAATATTTCTTTACTTTGATCACTACAAAATATTCAGACGCGGTTTAATATTTCGTTTTATGACTCGTAGTAATGTGTGACCATAGGGAGTTCTATTTGAATAGTTGGCCAAAACTATTTTAATATCGATATTCAGAACAAAATATTACTGATATTAGTCATTAGGTATTAATATGCCTTATTTACATTAAATATAGCGGTTTTATTTCAAACTATTTCATTTTGAATATTGTGGATTCGAAATCGAAAGCAAATTGTTGATTATTATTTACGATTGTTATAAATTATTTACGTTGTAAAGCACTCAATTAGTGTATGCAAGAATGGGATTATTTAAATTCTATAAATATGATTTCTGAAAATCATCACCAGCGATTTACCTACTGCTCGGATAATTTTCATTACCTATAGGATAAAAAAATATACCTACCTGGTTTCAATCATATTTTTTTTCCATTACCTATTTTTACAGGCTTTATGTGCCTGAATATGTACTATTTTTACAGGCTTTATGTGCTAAAATCACTGAAGGATTTAATTTCGCGGACAAATTAAATTTGCTACTCAGGAAATAATAGAAAATTTTTGGCATTATGGTGCAAGGTAACCCCAAAAACATTATTAACATTATTTTAATATTATAACATTTTATACTTTACAATAGTCCAGTCAACAAGTTCAAAAACGTGAAAAATAGAGATAAAGCTCCTAAAAATATGAGCAATAGCTCATTGGATTCGGAACGACCTCTAGAAAAATGAGTTTTGAGGATTTTACTGCACGTAAAAAATTGCAATTGTTATTAACAAAATAAGATGAAAAAAAAGAGGTATTTACGTTTTTGTTAATAACTCATAAACTATTAATATTTAAGATATTTGGAAAAAAGGTCCTTAAAGAGGAGGAAATTTCCGAAAAAAAAGTCCCAGCTCTCGGAACTCTACCTCTATTATTTATAATTTTAATTTAACGCTGAAAATAGGGCTCCGCGCAGCCATTACGGCATGGGCGCACTGCCGTTAAAGACAGTTTCTTACATAAAATTATTTTTTTATAGTAACAAATATGAATTTAAAAATTTAAATAAATTATGGTGTCATCCAGATACTTGAAAGAATATATTCCCGTTGGAAATTTTTTTTTAAATTAATCTTTCAAAAAGTTATGCAATTGTTAATTAACGAATTTTTTTCCTATCTCCGTTTTCATAAATGACGACATAAAAATTTAAATAATAAACCTATAAATTTTTGGCTCTGTGGAGCTCTTCTTATATATATACTTAACAAGATCCCGCGATAAAAGTTTATTAAAGTTAATTATTTTGTTTATTACAATTTTTTAAAGTTAACAAAAAATGAAAAGTCTAAGAAATGTTATTAAAATTTTTTTTTTAAACAAATGTTATATTATTGCTGCTTTCTTATCCAACAATGGCATTAAGTAACATCGGAAAATTTTTTTTTTACATCATTTGTTAAGAAATTGTTTATAAACAAATAGACAAGTTTAATATTTAAAGAAATTTTTTTTTTACCATTATGTTGTCTTGGCAAAATAATGATTTTTAAAAAAAAAAAATTTTTCTTAAATAATTTTTTGTATTGTTTATAATCGTTTTTTTTATATTTCGATTGTTTAAATAATTAGTTAAGGAATGATTTTCTCCTTAAAAATCATAATTGGCATTTCTTCATAGGAAAATAGAAAAAAAATTTTTTTTTATCAATAATTTCA